>JASAMY010001750.1:0-54930 GCA_030248085.1 Paralinhomoeus sp. GSCO2_6 | reverse complement strand
CTAGCGGATCCAAAGCGGGGGGCAGGGGGGCACGCCCCCGACCTGCCGTCGGCAAAGGGGGGCAAGGGGGGCAGGCGCAAGGGGCAGAGGCAGTTCTACTAATTTTGTAGCTGTTTCAGAGTAAGGCACCCATAAGTGGAAAATTTTGCCTGCGGCGCTGTAGTGTGTGAGCGGACGACTGCATTTCGACTATAGGATCTATTTTCTATGGGAGGCGCCGAGGGAGGGGAGCCGGTATGGCAAGGCGGAAGGTCTTCCTTGTCCAAGGCACCTAAAGAGGCGTAAGGGAATGCAAGGAGACAAAATGTGATCAAATCGGGTTAAAAAAATGCTCAGAAAAACGTTGAAAACCCAAAATTTTCGCCTGCGGCGCATGTTTTTGGACGACAATTAATGAAAAGTCTTTAAGATTTGGGGATGCCGCAGTTAGCATTGAATTTTTTGCGCCTGTGGCGCCAAAAGTCGCAAGTTTTCGCATTAGCACCGTAGCAACGCAAAAATGTGTGCCTACTGCTTACAGCGCAACTGTTTGTTTCAAATGCTGCAAAGTTTAAAAAACACGGCTGCTGCGCGAAACGCGCGAAATATGGCTACGCAATAGAATTTTTTTGCGGAAAACATTTTGTGACCTTGCCCCCTCCTGTCAGAAAATCCTGGATCCGCCAGTGTAATCAATCAATCAATCAATCAAGAAATAAGCAATCAATAATAATCAATCAATCAATCAATCAATCAATCAATCAATACTAATCAACAATCACTCAGTCTACAAAGAGCCAGAAGGGCCCTCCCCTAGCAGTTTTGAAAGGGCGAATTACGTCCAAATTCTATGAAATAAAACCATACCATCGGCCCGACAAGGTGCAAGCTGACAATGACAAGCTGCAAATTCTCTAATAGCACCCCGATTTTACTAGTGAGTACAACCTTCTGTTTTCTTCGGCTAATATTTGAGGGAGCACTACTGGAGGGGGAATCTAGGCTACTATGCGAAAGGTATTTCAATTTCAGTGGCAGTATTTGTTCCAGATAATTTGGCTGAAGGAAGACCAGCCAATTCGCGAGTCGGACAACGTCACTCTGACGTTTCACGGCGATCGCTGCACTCTCCAGCTGAGACGCGTCAACGCCCAGGTTTTTGAAAACAGCTGTATTTTGACGCCACCACATATAGCGCAAACAATCAGCAATCTGGCGAGTCACAATCGCACCCGCGTTCTTCACCCGTAAGGGAAGGTGGGCCACCCACCTGTCGCGGATTTTAGACTGAAGCCCTCAAGCCTCCCAACAGCGAAGTGATGAGACCGTTCATTAGAATGAATATGGTAGCTATGAAAATAATAATATGTACTCCTACCTAACATTAGGATACTGGGAGTATTTATTTTATTCATCCCTTGCCAAAGGGGAATGTTTTAATCAATAGTTGAACCGCCGACACGACGCAACACCACTGGGCCACTCGCTCTGCCGCAGCTGCAACGTCCCATTGAAAAGTTGCAGTTGTGCACTTAGGACTCTGGACTGTACAAGTGCACCGCGAGAAATCATCTGGGAGAGTCGACGACCTTCTGCCGACTGACCGTGCAGCGTAAGTCACTATGCACTTTCGCTCGCAAGTGCAATATGCATTTACACTTTACAGTACATTATTCAGTATGCAATGCAGTATACAATACAGCTTACAGTATTAGACAGTACAGTATTCACATTCGTACAGTATCGCTTTCAATTGCAGCAGCGCTGCGTCGTTTCGCCAGTCCCCCTGCGGCGGACGCGCCGAGCTTCGAGCCGCCACTGGTGAACCAGGTGGTGAAGGAGGGACAGAGGGTCGCCTTCGAGGTGAAAGTCACCGGCCAACCCGAGCCCCAAGTCGAGTGGCTCTTTGAAGGACTGCCCCTGAGAAACCAGCCTCATGTGCAGGTTGGTAAATTTTAGTTAGTGAGGGCTGTGTGCGCACGAGGCGCTCGCAAACATGCTGCAGATCAAGAATGTATACGCGCTGCATGACGTGCCCGATGTTCTTTCGTCACATTGAGGCAGTTAGCAAATGCATGTTTCTGTAGACTGCAGTACACCTTGCAGCAGAGCACGTACATTGTATTCAGTGTGATGCACTCTGGATGATGTGTGATCTTGGATGAAACAAACGTAATTCTCCTACAGTTCTCCTTGGCACTGTACTTTCAATCTCTTCTTGCCCAGGAGTACTATTAGATTAGTTACGGTACTCGGTTGTCTGCAGCTGGACCGGCAGGGCGGCGGCTGGCACCGTCTGGTGATCGAGTCAGCACAGCGCGCGCACGGGGGCACGTACGCGATCGGGGCGAGCAACGAGGCGGGCGAGGCGCGCAGCGTCGCCACGCTGCTCGTACGCACACAGCACTCCGTCTCGCCCTCCCCCTGGAGACACGTGCGTTCCTACTGTGTCGTTGGTGGACCATAACATATGTACATGTGCCTCCACCACAATAGCTGTTGCCTCAGAAATGTGTTTGTTGCAGAAATTGAGCCATAAAAACAGCGTTGTCAATCAGCAATATTACCCCCAACCAATGAGCTGATTCTCTTCCAGACGACCCGGCAGAGCACGGAGACGACGGAGGAGCTGGTGCTGCAGGAGCAGCGGCTCGGCATCAGTCCCAGCGCCACAGAACCCACCTTCTTTCGTCCACTCAAGTCTGTCTGTCTACACAGCTACTCTGCCGATGCCCTACCCTTAATAAGAAGGGTCCCCTAATAAGACGGGTTGTATGAAACATCCCTGTAAAACAAGCGAATGAGTGCAGAGCGTCTCAGTCACAGCCGTACAGATGGCTGCATTTTGAGACACGGCTGTTCCATGTCCGTTGTCCAACCACCTTCAGTGCCGAGTACCGGCTGACGTTGAACTCTGGGGCTCGTCTGGACTGCATGCTGATGGGCGCTCCGCGTCCCAAGGTCCACTGGACGCACAACGGCCGGGCGGTGCGCACCGACGAGGAGTTCGAGCTGAAGAACGAGGGCGACAGCTACGCGCTCCACATTCGCCGCGTCGCGCCCCACCACAGCGGCCTCTACGCCGTACGCGCTGAGAACATACGTGGACAGGTCGAGTGCCTCGCCAACGTCATCGTACTCGCACACGAGCCGCCCGTCGATGCCCCTGGCAGAGGTACATGCGCACAGTACTGCACTGTGCCTGCACGCTACGCCCCAGCGGGGATAGGTACAATTTACGATGTACTATAGGGTATACAGATCGCGTGCTGGCATTTGCTGGGCAAGTATGACAGAAATGTCCGCCACTTTGAAACAACTTGTTTTGACACCACTACAGCGCAGGGATTACGTGAGGCGTGCGAGTGTGGTGTAGTGGTTGTTAGCATCCAGGACCGGTATTCCTGAGCCCTGGGTTTGTTTGAATCCCAGCAGTGCAAACGCCTTTTTTCCACAACGCTTCAATTAGCAACTCAGCGGTTCCATGGTGGGAATTGGAACCTCAACCAGAGAGCGCGCCCACTGAGCTACACTGCACCTACTTTTTGTACACCTGTATACTCAGTACTCAAGTGTAACCTCCACAGAGCTCCTTATAAATGCTTTTGGCCGTTTATATATTACGAGAAATTAGAAAATGCATTGCTTTTGCTTGTTGACCTTGAAGACTAAACCCCATTTTCATGGTACATACATGTTGGTAGGTGTATGTACCGGTAGGTGTAGAGAAGTGATGTCTGTTGTCCACAACGTATGCACAGTTCGCACGGCAGTGTAGTCAGCAGCGAGAAATGAGATGCGTTGCCTTTCGTACGGTAGTACGTGCGCATGTGTACGCGCATCAGCTCCTGTCCTTCTTCAGCTTCGCGGTCTCCGTTCACGACGACCGCCTCGCTGCTGATGGCGACGCCGCCGCCTCCGCCGGCGACAGGGGCCGCGAGGAGCGCCTCTCCGCGGAAGGCGGCGGCGGCGCGGAAGAGGGCGCCGCACTTCGCGCAGACGCTCAGCTCCGTCGTCTGCGTCGACGGGGACGAGACCGCCTTTGAAGGCCTCGTCGAAGGTACAACAAT
The DNA here is from genome assembly GCA_030248085.1 of Paralinhomoeus sp. GSCO2_6. Lineage (NCBI taxonomy): Eukaryota > Metazoa > Nematoda > Chromadorea > Monhysterida > Linhomoeidae > Paralinhomoeus > Paralinhomoeus sp. GSCO2_6. The sequence goes on along the minus strand of JASAMY010001750.1, from coordinate 50,881 downwards.
GAGTATTCCCCCCCCCCCCAAAGACTCCCCCCTCCCTACAACCCCACATTTGAACGCCCAGGAAGGATGGGTTGGAAAATAAGCGCCCAGAGCGCTCATTCAAGCATTTATGAATTACGGTCGGTTCATTCACGAGCGTACATTGTACACACTGTGCGCGGTCCCATCGTTCTGTGGGCTTATGAAACCGTTGTAGTGGGCACAGGAACATGACCAGGTGCTTTATATACAGTACAGCATGGGCAGTAACCGACTGCGCAAACACCGTTTCTAAGAGTCGTACACGCGTCCATTGAGAACGTTTCGCGCTGACTATACCTTGACTCTCGAATGCGCAAGTAGTTAGTAGGTATAGATCTGGGATGCATGCATATTGTTTTGCATATGGAGATATACATATGTAGATAAAGTCTATGGAGCTGCACGCTTCATTTCATTCCTGTAATGCATGATTGGGATAAACGAAACGCCCATTAATGGTCGTAGACTGCTGGACGAACAGTTTGCGTGCGCCAATCTCTGACGGTTGGAACGTTCTGCGTTCAAATAATAGTGGCCTCTGTAGTCTGTACCTGAAAGTTCCTCTGTCAGTGCGGAGCGTACCCGCTCAATGTGCGATTGAGGCGATCCTCGTCCGGAGATCGAGTGGCTGCGCGACGGCCGTCCTCTGTCGTCGTGGGAGCGTGGCCGACTGGAGGCGACGGCGTACGACGGCCGCGTGACCCTCTACGCGCCGCGCGTCGACGCCGCGCTCGCGGGCAAGTACGCCTGCGTCGCCAGGAACGAGGCCGGCGTTGCCACCAGCAGCGCCCAGCTGCTCGTCAGAGGTCAGTGTCTTCGCCTGTTCTTTGTTTGTGTGTGGACCGCGGGGGCCTCTCTCTGGTCACACATGATTGGCCGCTGCTAATGAGAGATGAGAGTCAGTCAGACCGATCCTGGAGGGCTGGCTCACTAACGGGCCGAATTGGCACTGCGTTGTTCCGCTGGCTTTTTGCAGCGGGTTGACTCTGGCCTGCCACATGAGTATCTGCCATAGCAGCAACTGCACTTGTACGACACAAACAATTCCAGCGAAGACGATCGCGCCCGACTTCGCGTCTCGCCTGCTGAGCCGCGAGGCGGAGGAGGGCGCGGAGTTGCGGTGGCGCGTCCGTGTGACGGGCGAGCCGGCGCCCCGCGTCACCTGGCTGCGCAACGGCGAGCCCATACCCCACTGCCCTCAAGTGCAGCTCCTTGAGGTATGTAGAGGCGTGCGTGCGTGCGTGCGTGCATGCGTGCGTGCGTGCGTGCGTGCGTACGTGCTTGGCGTGCGTGCGTGCGTGCGTGCGTGCGTGCGTGCGTGCGTGCGTGCGTGCGTGCGTGCGTGCGTGCGTGCGTGCGTGCGTGCGTGCGTGCGTGCGTGCGTGTTTGGCGTGCGTGCGTGGGCGATTCGGAGCGCGAGACGCACGCAGCTGGGCGGCGGTGAGCACGAGCTGCGCGTGGTGTCGGTGGAGCAGCAGGACGCGGGCCAGTTCACCTGTCTCGCCGAGAACGACGCCGGCGAGGCGCGCTCCACCGCCGATCTCGTCGTCCGCCTGAGGGGACAGCCAGCAGGTACATTGTATGCATTCAGCCATAGCATTCAACACTCCATTTCCATGTAGCACTTTGGAGCGCACGCTTGCAGGCGCGTACGTCCACGTGAGTCAGTTGACGCAGGAGCGACAGGTGGACGGCCGCGAGGTGAGCAAGGACCAGGCGGTCACCGTCGAGACGACCGCCGCCGACGCCCCGCAGCACAGCTTCCACTGACCCACGCAGCTACAGTACAATGAAACCCTCCTGAAGAGTGGCATTTCCCCTTGAGCAGCGTGCAGTACATTTATGCCTGTCTGTAGTTGACGTGCCTGCCTTTTCATTGGGATCGGAATAGTCGAGTTAAAATGCAATCGTCAGTTAGGCGTTGTCTCTGCTGTTGACGCTAAGTTATTTTTGGCTGTGCGCGGGTGCAGTGGAGAGGTCGTCATGTGGTCGGCCTGCGAAGCATTCAATCGTGACGAAAATAGTCGACACGCCCCGCAAAGAAGACTCGCATGAAGAATACACGCGCAATTATCTATTCCTGCTTTCTATTGTAAGGTAATAGGGTACATGATGCCCGCATGTGCATGGCACGACACTGTCATGTCAAGTTCCCGAGTATGCACTCTCATACGCACGCACATGCGTCATGTACATAACTACACTGTATCTTCCATTAGTCATTGATCGTCAATTAGCAGGAGGTTGCTCCTGAATAATCAAAATAATACCTCAAGCTGATGTGGCAACAAAAAGCGTTCGTGCACGGACCGCCCACCATAATTGTTGCAGAGTCAACGTTTGAATCTCGCGTCTTCAATCAATTATGAAATGCTAATTAGGAAATCAATCAATGTTACACTTTGCATGTGCTACCGTACATATGTACATAGCAAGCACTCGCATTGTTGCATTTCAGTTTGTCGGTCACATCTGGTAAAGACGCATATGCAAATAACAAAAAAAACTATGCTGAAGCAAACACTGCTGCATATTCTGTCGGCGCACATGCTACAACGAGGATCAGCTGCAAATGGTTTAAAATTTCAAGATTTTATGTAGGTAAATATATCACTACACAATAATTCTCTAGTACTACATATTCCCGAGCAGAGAATACAAGAAAAAATTAGCTTGAAACTATTTCAGTGTATAATTGGGTGAGCATGGAGGTCGTGCGAGGGTCGACGCCGACAGGTCTGACCAAAAGCGATATTGGCTGGCAAACGGAAGAGGACTGCAATAGTTTGTGTAACAACCTGCAAGACTGCAACTTTTGGAGCGTGGACACTTCCCAAAACACCTCTGCCAGGGATTTGTCAATCGTCATGCAGTCGAATCAATATAACGCAGTCTAAACTATAATTTTCTCTAAGAAATCCGAATGCTCTTACTGCACCTTAATTTCTTTACGTTGTATTGAGATCCATGGGACCGTTTGACGAATTCCATCGCAGCGCAGGACGTTGCTTTCTCTACAAGGACGTATTCTCCATAGAGTTGGACACTCATAGTAAAATTGGTCCAAAGGCGCCCAGCTGCGCTCCGCCCGGCTTCCGGCCATCGGAAGGCAACGGCACGCGTTGGTTCGCAGTTGTTGGCTACAAGAAAAGCATGTTGAAACACATGGTGAGAACTGCATTTTTAGTTCGCAAACATCTGTAAAATCCTCCATTGGTGCTCAAGGTGCACTGGAGTTTCAAACTGCCCTTACCCAAAGCACTCGTGGAAGGGTGGCACTGTTGGAGTGAGAGGGAGCCCTTTGGAAAGGAGTCGGCAACAATGGAGGAATTACAATGTTGCGCACTGCATATAACGTCACACGTGTGTATGTATAATGTAGAGTAGGTAGACCACAGCAATGTGCGCAATTGCAGGCATCTTGTCAAAACCTTGGAAGTGCAGCATTCTTGAAGGGGAGACTAGCTTGGACGGACAGCCAACCGCTGGCGGACCAACTTCGGAACGCGCTCGTAACGCACGCACGCACGCACGCACGCACGCACGCACGCACGCACGCACGCACGCACGCACGCACGCACGCACGCACGCACGCACGCACGCACGCACGCACGCACGCAGGAGCGCACGCACGCACGCACGCACGCACGCACGCACGCACGCACGCACGCACGCACGCACGCACGCACGCACGCACGCACGCACGCACGCACGCACGCACGCACGCACGCACGCACGCACGCACGCACGCAGAAAAAATTTGATCACAAAATGTAGACATCTGGAATCATTTCTACAAACTGGTACCGTCGAGCGTTCATTGGAGCACTTATCGAGAAAAAGTGTGGTGCCAGATCAGCGCAGTAAATACTTTTGGACCTGGCATGGCGTCGACCCGGCGAGAGAGATTGATCCGTTGCCAAAGTTTCTGGACGATGCAATTTGGGAAGACGAAGACAATGTAGAGTGCCTGCGAATCACTGGCAAGTACGCCAACAGCTATTGGGCTGACCGGTCATGTGCGGTTCCATCCTTTGCAATCTGCGAACTTCTGCCAGGTGGCTTGTCTATGCTGTGTTGTGGTGCACATTAACCAACTGGGTGTATGAAAGTGCTGTCACTTAGGGCATCTACCGTACATGTATATGCAACTGAAAAATGCACAACACTATGCTTGTATAGGTATGTTTCACAATTGCGCGACATGAAAATCGCAGTGATATTCAGAAATAGGTATATCGTTCAGACACCGTTCCGCACGAGGAGTGCTCTCACAATGGAATTTACATTTGCGACAATGACACGGCTCACTGTCAATGCAACTCGCCGTACTACGGTCCCAAATGTCAAGAAGGTGCCCTACTCTTCACACCTTTAGTTTGCACCCACTTCCCAGTCAGGCGCATGAAAGAAATCTCAAACGTGCAGAGTGCCCATTGCACGAGCAGTGGTCTCAATGCTCGGCTAAGTGTCAAGGAGGCTTCCAGCACTCGATCAAGTACAAGTATGACAACACTGGGAAGCTGGCAACTTGCGAGAAACTGCACTACCTGCATCGAACGTGCAACGAACAGCCTTGTCACGGTACGCTGAATACAATACATAGCTTCTCACTGCTCTCATCACGACGTTCTCACTGCTGAATTGAGTTTGATACGCACCGAAACGTTCGCTCTGTTCGAAACGTTGCACTACAGTTAGAGTTGGGAAAAAAACGTTTTCACCAAGGCCCAGCGTTTTTTGTTAAAAAACGGTTTTATTTAGAAAAAAACTGTTTCTTTTGTTTTTTTTTAATACGTGTGTACAAGTACCATACATCATGGTAAGTCATCAGCGAAGTCCCCAAAGCTTCGAAATCGGTACATAAGGAAGTGGAGTAGAGCTGTGCAAGCACTGCAGTAAGCACAAACCGACAGGTGGGCTCCTCAGGCATGAGTTCGGGCGTGCGTGCTAAGACGTCTGTGTGTGTACAGTACAGTACAGTCACTGCTCAAACAGTAGACACCTTAGGCTTGCGTGCTAAAGTGACTCACTTTATTTGATGTAATACAGTGGCGCGGCTCATCTCAGCAAGTTTCTTACAACTACGACGCAACTTACGTTACGATTACGACTACGACCGTTTTTTAAAATTTAAGAAACAGGCGACGACGTTTTTTAACAAAAAAAACGTGTTTTTATTGTTAAAAAAACGTTGTAAGAAAACGTGCCCAACTCTAACTACAGTACATCGGTTGGCCCATTGCACACACGACCCGACGTTCAGACTACACTGAAGAATTGACCAAACAAGTCTGTGATGAGTACAACGGCTTCTACACACACGCCAACTGCTATTTTGTGGCCAACAGCTCGGTCAGCAGTGCTCGAGAAGCGCAAACCGCTTGCCGAGAGGCTTACAGACCCATCCAAGGAGCCAACTTGGAACCGATTGACTTGGCTGTCGTCTATGACACCGGCTACGAATTCCTCAAGCTCCAGGCCTTCCTCTTTCAAAACGTAAGTTTTGTCCCACCAAAAACGTCACCGTCTAAGGTGCGCCGGTGGTTATATTTTGCAGTACCGCAACGAATCATTGTGGATCGGAGCAAAATTCGACCACTCAAAGCAATACTACGCGTGGAAAGACCCAAAAATGGAAAGGGGCCATCTGCCGGTGTTGTTGGACGGACTGAACGCTGCGAAAAGGGGAGATTGCCTGTCCGTTCGGATGCTAAACACCACAAAAGAAAAGATGCTGAACCCAATTCAATTTCAAGGTCACAACTGCAACTCTTCTTCAGAACCAATGCAGCCGCTCTGCAGATTCAGTGGGTTGCGAAAGACTTCATGCGGCGCGAAATGCTGATGTTGGATGGGCTGGGGCAAACCTTGTGTGTGAAGGCATTGCAGCAACGCAAAACACAAAAAAAAACACTAAATGTTTCGACGTGGTTTTTTACGTGGATGGCTGCAGTAAACTTGCTAATCATGCCGTCTAATCGCTACACCCGCGTCTCTACAACCAAACAAAACATTTGGAACAGCCATTAGGTGCTAATAAACCCGCGTTCAGCATTCCGCCAGTCCTACTACGTGACGAAGCCCAAGCGGCATCTCTCCCTGTATAACGCTGCGATTCTCTGGAAGGCGATCGGCGCCGTCCACGGCTCCGTGGGCGTCTGCGCGCACCATTGCGTCGTCGAGAACGGATGCGTCGGATTCAACTTCGACTTTGCACCGCCCGCGGGCAACTGCACTCTGCTGGGGGTGAGCAGAGCCGAAGAAAGATCCGGGTGAATGGTGTACAATGAAAGTCGGTGCAAATGGAGAAATGAGGCACAGCAAGATGATGATGATTTGGCATATTTTACAACTGCGCAGTGACTAACTGCTTTACTTAGCTATTTATACCTGTATTTGCTGTAAACCCGGGCTCATTCATAAGCCTACAACTGCGTGAGACTATAACTAATGTACGAAGCATTTTTGTTTCAGACAAACTACAAAGTTCCCGAGAAGACTTCTCATAACAATGGCCCCTCTCGGCCTCCAAATGCTTACTTTGGATATGCTCCATCGGACCACTACACTCTGACGGACACAGCGTCGAGAGCCGCAGAGGCCAACACCTACGCACAATACTTTTAGAAGACGTATAGGTACAATGTACGACGTAGGTAGTACAAGTTGTAACACACGCATGTTTTAATGAAAAGTCCAATTCATTTTTCTATTTTTTGAACACCATCTGTTTCAATTGGCATGCAGCAGCTGTGTTTTCTACAGTGTTGTCTGTGTGGTTCTTGAATTCATTTCTTTCTTCACTTAGAGATGTGTGCATGGAAATTTGTAAAAATTAGGTGTCTGAGAAAGTGATTCGGTTAAGTCATTTTGATGTTGCTGAGTGTGGGCAAGTGTCGAAGAATTTGAAGAATGTGTCAGTTGAGCATTTGGACCACTCGTAGTCCTAGATGTCGACCGCACTTCGGCGCTCTTGATAGAAGAACGGAACTTTCGAATTGAGAATGCACGCTACACCTAATAGAATACAACACATCAGAATTCGACGCGCTCTGAGGATTCGCGCAGCGTCCTCGGCTCGGATGCGCCTTCCGCCCTTGTGAATGCCTCCCGTGTGGCGGCTGCCTCCGCTGGAGCGGCGCGGCGTCGAACAGATTTGTGCCTCTTCAGCACTGAGAACAACTGGGGAGCAACAGGTCTGTCTTGACTCCTCGCTACAATTTTAGTGCACGTGCGTGCAGTGTAACTATGGAGATCCTTCAATTGTGCCGAAGCGCAATATATGTACTGTACATTGTAGTTTCTACCTCAATTCCTAGAGTCGGCCATGGTCAGCGACTCTGCGGACGCCACGAGGACGTTCTCCCGCGAGGCCTCCTCCCCGGCCTTCTCTTTCTCGGTCTTGAGGTACACTCCGGCGAGACAAACTGGAGCCGTAGTGGACCACCATGTTGGTCGCGCAGAGGGCCGCGTAGGACGCGTCCTCGACGAGCATGCTGATGTTGGTGGCGCCCTCGTGGCCGAGCTTGGGGTGCTGGTCTTCAGCCCAGGATTCTGCCAGCCGAACAGTTGCAGCACGTCCTTTGTGTCCGAGACTTTGCCCAGGAAGGTGGTGCCAACCTTCAAAGCAAGCACTAATGACAGACACGAGTTCCTTTCTTGACCGGCTGCGTCGAGCAAATTGCGACCGCTTTGTGTGTAATAATAACGGTCCTTTGGGAGACTTTTGCCGCGGGCAGAAATCTCCAGGGAAAGCAACTCGGCCCATCTATTATTTTTCGGCCGCAACTCGTCTTGGAGTCTCGCGAGCGTGGGCGGTTCGTGGTATGCCCTCGCACTAAAGACGAGTGGCGCGGTCGCGGCCAGAGAGGCGCGGCTGCTCATCAAATAGCCGCCAATCTGTAGAATTCGTTTTTTGTCGCCCATGACGACACAACTCGTTTGTGCACAGCGTGGGCGGCGCGTCGAGCAGTCATAAAGGTTCTCTATGCCAGTTGAGAGCAACACTTCTGTCACGGCAGTAAACTGCGCAAAATGCGGCTGCAACTGAGGCTGCTGCTGGCGTTGGCGTTCCTCAATGCAGGGCGGCTTGAAGGTCACTTTGGAGCGCTGGCAGGTCAACCAGTGGACCCTTGGAGGCCCCCAGGGCACCCACGGCCATGGCCTCCACGACCGCCATGGCCGACAGAGCCGCCATGGCCTCCACGACCGCCATGGCCGACAGAGCCGCCATGGCCGCCACGGCCGCCATGGCCGACAGAGCCGCCATGGCCTCCACGACCGCCATGGCCGACAGAGCCGCCATGGCCGCCACGGCCGCCGACAGAGCCGCCACGGCCGACAGAGGAGCCGTGGACTGGAGGGCCGCTATGCCTGTCATGCCCGCCAAGGCCTGATATCAAAGTAGACGCGAGGCCATTGTTCATAGACGTGGCACCGATGGACCCATGGGACGTGCCCGCCAAACGAGATCTACGCATGTGGATGGAAGAAGAAGAACGAGAGAAAGCGCGAGCTGCGCTGCGAGAGCAATGCGAGGATTGGTTCTTCGACGCCACGCTGTGTGAGCGATGCAGCACTGAAGAATTCTGCAACTTTTCCAGAGAAGAGAATGGTGAAGAGCTACAGGTACGAATACGATACGATGTACTGTGAAGGCTCATTGTCAGTGGTAAAGAAATGATCGTAGTCCATTTTGAGTAAGCGTAAAAAGTAAAAATCAATACAAAAATCTTCCTGGTGGCAAACCGAAGTCGGAATAGGTACACTGTATACAAATACATACATTCACAAGAAGAATCATCACCCAGAAGCAGATCGCTAATTGAAGAGTGATGAACATTGATTGGTAGCGACACTGAAAACACCTTTTGTTTACAGGGCGAGTGCCACCTTCTCGGCTACCCAACTTCCGGGGCTGCCGAGCTTTTCTCGAGTTCACGTGGACGGATGCGCAGTTCTGAGCGACGTGGCTGCTACGACAAAATAGCAGAGTCTGAACGCCATCGTTTCGAGGCAAGTGACGCACCCCCCCCCCCCCCCACAACGCCAAATATGAGTATTAGGGAACTTGGGCTGACGAACTATAGGTGGTAGAAAACGATGTCTTATGAACGCTTTTCACAGACCGAATGACTCTCTGCAGGAACTCAAGGTTGGCTGTCAGAGAAGAGGGCTCGACCGAGCTGGTCGCAGCAGCAGCGCCGACTTGTCCCAGTCCCAGAAACTCGACATCAAGGACCTGCTGCGTTCCAGCAGATTCTACCCCACTGAAGAGCTGTTCCGCTGGTACTGCAGCTTGTCCCCGGTCGAGAGCGTGCGTTTCCAGCGCCTCAGTACCTGTCTCCGTCAGAGCGACTGCGGCAGCTCACGAGGCCCAAGATTGTCGAGCGGAAGAGACGCCTACGGTGAGTCTTCGTATGCGTCCATACAGGTACATACAATGTACGTGGGCACTGGGCTGAGACCTCGCCGCAAGGACAGTGCTGGTGTCGTGCAAAATAATTGGGGTACCCCATTATTTTTGGACAGGTCCATTGCAAAACTTCAAAAAAAGGGGGGGGGGATGAATAGGTTGCAAATGATTACGTTCAGTTGTTGAAAGTTGGTGCAATGTTTGCAGTCGCAATGTTTGATACTAGGCCAAGTGGTATGTAGCCATATCTTTGAAGAAACCCACTTGCCACTTAAACTCTCACGCTCTCACGTTGGAGTAGCTGTTGCCTGCACCATCTGGTTCCCCCGATTTGTGTGTGGGTGTGGGGTGGGTGCGTGCGTGCGTGCGTGCGTGCGTGCGTGCGTGCGTGCGTGCGTGCGTGCGTGCGTGCGTGCGTGCGTGCGTGCGTGCGTGCGTGCGTGCGCGCGTGCGTGTGAGTTTGGGTTGGTTTACGGCACCAGTTACTTGTAGCACATGCTTGTGGTACCTGCATCGAAGCTCTCAGTCCCAACACATTGGGCCTCACAAATCGGAAGCGCACCCATTGCCCCAAACAATTAGACCCCCCCCTCTTATATCTCGAATAAAATAATTAAATAGTCACGACGGCTAATTATGTATGTATAGGGTTCATGGCAGATGAAAAGACAACTTTCAGCTTGTGCAAAAGAGAAAGTCAGCGACCTGCAAAGCCGGCTCGAGAGCAAGTTGGACCCCGTTAAAGACAATCCGATCGCAGCGTTCATTGATAGCCGGGTATGCTGTGACTGAAGTTCAATGGTGACTCGATGAGGTTCAGCAAGTTCCCTGTCAGCCGCAAATCTTCCAGCGGTACAGTAGCCTACGGGCACTATAATCTTTTTCTTTTCTTACCTGGGGGCACACTTGAAGTAGGGAGGGGCTTCTATTGATTCAATCTCATCTATATTTTATTTTTATATTTAAATCCATCCATCCATCCATTTAAATTTATATCCATCGAGGATGTTTACCTATACATACATACCTAGCATTCAACATTAGTAGTGCGTTCAGTCAATAATATTCTGTACCGTGTACTGGTAATTATATGACCTCGACGTTCCCCCCCCCCCCCTCTGGTACAGTTACCCACGTCCCCTCCAGTGAGAGAGGCCTTTCAGGTCAGATGCCAGTTACAGTAATTCAAAATCGGCTTCTAGAATCTAGGTTATGATAAAATTCTAGGTTAACATATGGTAATTAATGCATAGTGGCCGCTTTGATCTACAATTTTGTACTCACGAGGTGCTGGGTTCTACTCTCTCGTTACAATGCAGCTCGTTTGTGAAGGAAATGAATTGCATTGGTTGCTCTTTGATTTTTGTTTTGGTACAACACATACGACACAATTTTTATTTAGGTCTACAAGCTGCTAGAGGATGTTCATTTGTGCGAACAGAAGCGCGAGAAAGAATGGGGCGGCATGTATGAGCTACTACGTGAAAAGGAGTTCAACATTGGGGGCAGGCTGAAACAAGAGTGCTCCGACGGTCTATATGTCGAAGTACAAGGATGCGAGGTCATTGTCAAGCAGATATGCCAGATGCTCGAACCCAGCACCAAGCCAGCCGAGCTGTGCGGTCAATTGAGTTGGAATCTGAGCAAAATTACTATGTATGACTGATTCAGAGCGAGCTTTTCCGGCTTTCAAGGCTTGTTCGACGCCTTCAACGCCGCCTCTAAGGTCAACGCGGCTCGAGAGGCCTGCAAGGGCGTCTTGGAGCTCATTTAGCGTCAGAGAGAGTCCAAAAAGCTCGTCGAGCAGGCCGGAGGAGCGCTTATTTTTGGCGCTTTTGGCGCTTTTTTCTTGGCCAAAAGAAATAGCGCACTAAAATGAGTCGTCGTGTCGTGATGCGATAAGTGATCTAAACGTACTCGCGTACGCGTCTCTTAGCCATGGATGCACTGCAGAAGTGGGCAGTTATCATTCACTGTACGGTACGCCGAGTGCACTGTGCAGTAGGGATGAGCTTGGGCGGGGCCGGCCCGGCCCGGCCCGGCCCAGCCCGGCCCATGGGCCGGGCTGGGCCGGAATCCCAGGCCCATCCTGTGGGCCGGGCCGGGCCGGGCCTGCGTTTTGGGGGTGTGGGCCGGGCCGGGCCGGGCCGGACGTTCCTGGCTGAAACATAGGAATCTACATTGTATGTTATGCATATTGTAAGTAACGGCGACTATTCAGCAGAAAGGAGGCATTAAGGACGCGAGTGCGCCTAAAAGTTCGTCGTGACGGCGTCGTCTCACTGTTAATCTAGCGCGTTGGTCGCGACGTTGCCGTCGTCGTCGCCGTTGCCGTTTTCGTTGTCGTCACGGCCCTTAGACCGTGAGGCACAGACGAGCAGACAACAGACGTGAAGCGACGACGACGACGTAGTACTAAAAGGCATGAGCATCTGGCGCTAGCCCAGCCTCACGTCCATCGCGAGCAAGGCGCTCGTGACGACTGCCAGCTCGGCGCCCTCCAGGCGCCGCCTCTACATCACTGGCTTGGCGACGATAGATAATACATCAGACATGGGCAGCGCCTTTTTTTCTCAACAAACCCTTTGTGAGCGGCCAACTTCAATTGACAAACACGGTCAATCTTGAGGCCAAAAAATGGTTGGAAGCTGTAAAGCCAGAAGCGCCATTCTCTGTGTATGTGTAGTGAAAAAACGCGAACTGGCGTACGTACATGTACAACTTATTTTAGTGCACCACTGTACTTATTTCTTGGGATGGGCCGGGCCGGGCCGGGCCTGGAATTTGAGCAGTTGGATGGGCCGGGCCGGGCCTGGGCCTGGTTTTTGACGCGTGGGCTGGGCCGGGATGGGCCGGACTATCTGGTGGGCCGGGCTGGGCCGAGATCTTCAGGCCCATGCTCATCCCTACTGTGCAGACATTGTATACAGTAGAAATTTCCATGCTGTTTACCGCACGGTCTAAAAGTGGATAGGTAAAAACCAAATTGTTGGGCTACGACCGATCTCGTTGGGGGGGGGAGGACTTCCACCCCCTGGCTACGCCACTGGCGTGATCCCCAGTTACTCGAGTCAACTGCGCAGCCATTGTAGCCGACTCAAGCCTGCACTACAATTTCTCCGTAAATGTTTACGACGAGTGTGCCGGTCACGTATAACATGTGTCGGTCATCTAGATGCTACGCCGACACGTCTAGATAGACAACTGATCTATATATACGTATACCGCATCTACAAGTGTCGGTTCTATATAGGTACATGTGTAGGTCGCCGGTTGCAAACAGTTTGCAGCAAACTTCCAGCGGTCCACAAGGACAGAAGGGCCACAAGAGTAATCTAGTTTGCCAGCCTCTCCCTCTGCCCCCCCCCCCCACCCCCATTAGACGGTTGCTTCGTAGCAGTTGACTTACACAAAGCTACGTATAGGTATAGCTAGCTAGCTACACAAGCTGCACCGACTGAGCGACGCAAGATCTGTGACGCAGAAACAGTGTGTATTGCTCGTGGTCGTGATAAGGTGAGGTGAACATGGAACGGAAGGCAGCCGACCGAGTCGCAGGGCATTAGGTTTTCTTACTTGGCTCGAACCCATTTCATGCATTTTGCACTTGAGCGCGACCGAATAGAGGCGCTCGAGTACCGAAGTATTACACTTACATCTGTGGCATTAATTGGCATAAATTAGGTAAGGTCTTTTATTGAGAATCATTAATTAATTAGGCTGTAGCATTACTTAAGCAAGGTGACCACCAACTACACTTATACTTGGACAAATAGCAGTAGCATGGCAGCCACTTTGAGCCCATGATTCGCTGTTGAGCGTCTGTTTTTTGTATCTGTTGATTGGAGTTGTCCGATGTCGGCTTCAGCATCCTAGACACGTACGTGTACAACCCACTCACCACCCGTGCAATGCACTCCTCAGAAACTGCTCCACAGACTTGCCAATACTAGCGATGTCAGTACAAACAAAAAGTTAAAGATTAAAAAAGTAAAAATACTTTTTAAAGTGTGTTAAAAACTAAAAGTAATAGAAAATTAAGTCGACAGTCCGACTCTTTAAACTAAATATTAAATAAAATATCGATTGACTTTTTTAAAAATTAAAAAAGTGAGTTACAAACTTTTTAACAGTTTTTTAACTACACAGTTAAAAAAGTACTTTTTCAACATGGATATTGGGTCTTTACTGTTGTTTTTGGAGGATTTATCAGGGTGTACGCGTCAGCGTACAACCCTAATATGTGACGACTTCTCAATGCGGGTTTTTCAATATTCGATCGCCTATAACTTTTGATTTCCTGAACGGATTTCGGCGCGTTATGGCTCAAATGAACCGCCTTCTTCTGGAGCATCGAACGCGCCATAACGCGTTTCCTTGTTTTGCGTCAAGGGGGAGATACATCTGAAAATGTTGTGAAAACGCGAGTTTTTTTTTCATGTTCTCTGCCACTTTTTTGGACCGCCGCTCCCGAACGCCACTTGCGATTGGGCTGAAACTTGGCGTGTACTCTCAGCCCATGATGGCAATTTCTACCTGAAAAGGATTTGCGCGTAGGTCCTACCATTCTTGAGTTATGGCCGATTTTGCCCGATTTCTTGGACATAGCCGTTTTTTCGACCAAAATTTTGTGCGCTATAGGCGCCTCAACCGCTCATCACAGAGATTCGCTATAATGGTGAAAGTTGATCCCCCACACATGTAGTATTTCCCGTTGAGCAAATTTTGCGGCTCCGACGTCCATGTCGCCATAGCCGAATTTTTTTGATAGTTCCGACAAGAGTAAAACTCCAAAAAATGCCCAGTAAACCCCCATTTTTTCTTCGTTTTTCGTGAACAGTAGGTCAAAGGGAGTCCTCGGTAAGTCAATGCTTTGAAGTTCCATCACTGGATAATGAGATATGAGCTCCTGAACCTTCAAAAAAATGATTTTTTTAATATTATTTTTTAATAATTGTTCTGTTAAAGTAATCGGGATGAAACTTTGCAAGCATACGCTGTATACAATCAGAAATTAATGCCCCAAATGGATTCTTCCTAAATGCCCACAAGCTTGAGATCTGGAACACTTAGTAACATTGGGTCCTAGACAACCAATCGAGAGGTCGCGGGTTCGACTCCCGCTGGCGTCTCTGCCATCTCCTGAAAACCAATCAATATTGCGTTACCCCAGTGTCCTTTCCTGCTCCACCCATGTTGTTCCTACAACTCACCCTACATTTTTTCCAGTTTTTTTCGTTTTTCTTTTCAGATGTTAAAATATTTTTTGGTTGACTTTATCAAAGCAGTGAACATCAAGTGCTTTTCGGATGTGCACTCTCATGTGCAACCTCACAAGGCGCGCATGCATGCATGCACGCACGCACGCGCGCACGCACGCACGCACGCACGCACGCACGCACGCACGCAGGCACGTCCACACTCTCGCACTCTCGCACGCACGCACACACCGACGCACGCACGCACGCCCGCACTCTCGCAGGCACGCGCTCTCGCACGCACGCATGCACGCACGCACGCACGCACGCACGCACGCACGCACGCACGCACGCACGCACGCCATAGTTGACCACCATCTTGGCCGCACAGAGGGCAGCATAGGACGCGTCCTCAACGAGCATGCTAATGGTGGTGGCGTCCTCGAGGTCAGGCTTGGGGTAACGAGCGCGTCACGCGCCACTCGCTGGTGTTCAGCCCCTGATTCTGTCACTTGAGGAGTTGCAGCACGCCCTTCGTGTCCGAGACGTTGCCCAGGAAGGAAGGTGTTTGTAAAGAAATTCTACAGTTTTGAACCTGTACACTGTACACATTTTTTATTTAATACGACGTTTCGGATACGACACTCACGCCATAGTCAGGAAGTGCCTGTATATTTAGACATTATTTAGGTACACTTTTTTTCCTTATGACACCCTTTCCCTTTTTCTTCAAAGCTGCTTACCCCAGAATGGTCTCGGACGTCGCCCCCCCCACTTCAAAAAACCGGTTACATCTGGTACTGCAGTAGTTAAACTCACGCCCCTGGTGTCTGTGCCCCTTGTTGGCACTCGAAATCAGTGCACGCGTGGTGCACATTTTGTACATATCAATACGAAAAAACACTGTATTAAGGAAAAATTTGCAGACAGCTGCAAAAAAAGAGAATATGTGACTTCCATAGACAGAAGTGGAGCTTGAAAAGAAAAAATGGTATTTGCACATTGCTGAAGTCCACTTTGAAAAAGATTGTATAAGAGCATTGCAGTGGAGTCCACTTTGAAAAACGATTGTATAAGAGCATACAATGGTATGAACAATCAATTTGCTTGTCACATATTCGGCGTTTTTAGCGTGAGCTATTTTGGCATATTTCATTTTGGACAACAGTCATTCTAGCGACATCGCTGTTGCCCAGCTAAAAGTGACACACACCACTGCCCTACGCACGTTGCAGGTAGAACTAAAAACCATAAGTGCCACAGGATTCTTGGTGTGGTGTGGTATTTCAACGCTGCTGATTACGGATTTTCAAAGGACAGGTAAATGATAAGCTTCGGTACGCTAATGTGGATTGTGGTTGTGGAACAGCTCCTTAAATTATCCCTGAAGTGCCTGTTGTGTATACTCTCCATCCATTAACACAACAAATTTCTGTTACTGTGATACAAAAATCAGTTATCCCGATTCCAGCCAGACTGCACGTATGGTTGCAGAATAGAACAATTTGTAGGTATCGTAATTCGTACCGTGGTAGAATCAAAATATTCTATTCCTTGGATCGTCATTTCCAACTTACAAAATATTTCGGTGTCTATGTATGTACGTGCGTGCGTGCGTGTGCACGCGCGTGTGAGTGGGTGTAGGTAGGATGCGCTACTCCTGGTATGCGAATTGCCACTGTATTCTGGCATCATGTAGCGAGCGCTAAAAACGCCGAATATGTGACAAGCAAATTGATTGTTCATACCATTGTATGCTCTTATACAATCGTTTTTCAAAGTGGACTCCACTGCAATGCTCTTATACAATCTTTTTTCAAAGTGGACTTCAGCAATGTGCAAATACCATTTTTTCTTTTCAAGCTCAACTTCTGTCTATGGAAGTCACATATTCTCTTTTTTTGCAGCTGTCTGCAAATTTTTCCTTAATCTATAGTTTTTGTAGTTTTTCTTAGATTTGTGCAAATGCACATTCGAATTCTTGTTTGAGTAAAAACTCTTCATTGCATACACACATGTCTGCCCAGCCCGTCGTTGCTGCATGCACTACACGAAATTGAATCTTTTATATCTCTCATCTGTGACAGTCCAACAATTGCAAGTCTTTGGTTCTTTTCTTTAAACCATTGTTTCAAGAACACCAACCTATACAGTAGGTAGCCACACAGATAGAACGAATAACCCAGATCGCTCACTGTAGATGGACAGCGTTTGAAATATTGCAATCACTAGAACTTATTCAAATCACAAAGTGGCCCAATGCAACGTAGGTACATTGTACATGCTGATAATTAACAAAATGATTTGGTGTAATGCTGCTAGAGCTGAATTTAACTTCAAATTACACACAGTTAAAAAAATCACGTAAATTAATTAAATAAATTAAATAAATTAAATAAGTCTCAGCACTTTTATTAAAAAATTAAAAATTAAATAAAAAAGTACTTTGACTTTTTCAATAATTAAAAATTAAATTAAAAAACGTTTCGACTTTTTTAATAATTAAAAATTAAAGAAAAGTAATTCTGCAGACTTTTTACTGACATCGCTAGCCAATACTCACGAGTGGAGGTGCAAGGGAGAACGTTTCACATGGCGAATATTAGCGAAATCGTGACTTGGAGGAATGTCGAGTCTATGGGAGCGTCGCCACTCTCCTCGACTAGACGTTGTTCCAGCGTTCACGTGTAGGGTTCTTCGGTTCAGTCGTCTTTTAGTGTTGAGTAAAAACCGGTGTATATTTGCTGCCGCGTCGATGAAATGTGCTGCTGCGTTAAACAATTGAAGAATGCGTATGGAGCAACTACCGTATGTATTGGAGGGGCGGTGACGCCTCACGCTGCACTTTGCTTACCGTTTGCAGATTGTTGTGGAAAGACACCTATGATGTTTATCAGAGAATTTTTTTTAATTCGCTTTCACAAAAGGTGAACTGGCACTGACCGACAAATGCAAAGCGGAACGAGAGCGGAACGTGCGCTAACAGTCTTGCCTCTGACGCACGGCGAATTGAGGAATGTCTGCTGGGCAAACACACAGCAGCGATTCACTGAAGCCGCTGAGAGTCCTTTTTGTCTAGCGCTCTTCTAGTGCTTTTCACTTTCAGTTCAGCCTGCAGGGATGCGTGGAATTCCATTGTGTAGTCGTGCTTGATTCAGTTCATAATTTCTAGTGTTGGTCCAGTGGTCCTCGCTTTATTCATCTGGTTTACTCCTCTGCCGTTCGCCGCCCACTGCTGGCGAGCGAATCCGGCTTCCACGTCCTTATATTTCCCCCATCATCTGAACGAGGACCACACTCGCCTAGTGACTCTCCAGTTTCTCTTCAAGCTCTTCAACTGGCAGCCGAGATGACTCTCATTCTGGCCTTCACTGCTCTGCTGCTCGTGGCACAGCTGGGCATCGGAGGCGAGTACCCCTGGTCCTCACATACCAAAATCCTCTAATGGTGTCTTTCCAATAGTATCCACCTCCTAATAGTGTCCTGGGGAGCACAAATATAAGTCACTTTAGTATGTATCGTGTGACTGCTTTCTGTAAGGGCCTCCAAGAGCACATCTTTACTCCACTTGCAGTATATTATGGTGGAAACCACTCTGTCAGCCTCTTTTTTTTTATCAATCACATCACCTCATTTTGCCTCTTTTGACCCTCTTCCTGCGCTCAGAACTAAAAAAAATAAAGTCTGAAGATTTTGTGCCCCCGCTTCAATAATGACCCATTCCAACTGTGCCCCCTCCCGCCCATGGCTGAGACAATAGTACTCCAGGAGCTATTGGGGAATTTACGGTATGTTGCGCATTATTTGAAAAATAAAACCGCTTTGCTGGTCTGCTTCCCAATTTGATGGTGTTTATCTACAAGTCGCATCTCTTATGTATGGCATTAATGGGTGAAGTTCTGAATACACCATAGAACCTGATTTGCGTATTTTTGACCATAGAGGGCGATTAGGTGTGTACATACTTACCTTAGATAGAGTATCTGTATACAAATGTAGCTGCAGTTCCCACAGTAGCAGTACCGTTTCAACTTCGCGTGCTCCATGTGGAGGATTGAAAGTCAACGGTAGAATACTATAACCGTACAGTCGATTGGCACTTTCAATCTATCGTCTAGAGGGTCGGTGCTCGTTCTACCCGAGGTGCAGGTTAAACACCGAGTGCTATGGTGTATTCGGCGAAAATGCCATCTGCGCTTCGGGAAGATGCTGCGAGGATCCATGGCATCGTGGCAAAAGGGACTTGAGCAGCGGTGCGTATTGGTCACTCTACTTCTCGGTCAAAGGCTCAATCCATCTGCAGCTACATATATTCCAGTGACAGCCATGCATCAGACCATGCATCAACGGCCCAGCCTCCAAGCCACCATCAACCGAGCAATGGCTAAGGCACTGGCGAAAATGGCTGCCGCAAGCGCCAACCACAACGGTGCTGACATCGGCTCCACTGATGATGGCTTCCCCAACTTTAGTCCTGAGGATGCAGATGGCTTCGGCAGCCAGTGATGCGCATTGCGCTTGTCCCTGTCACTACAGCGACACCATTCGCTAATAGGCATTCATTAACAATTCTATCGGCTTCCCCCCGCCAGACATATACTTTTCTTCGCCTTGCAAGAACATTGTTGAAAAACCTTTTACCCTAAATACAGTATGTCGGCAAATTTCCTCTCCAGTACTCTGATCCGTCCAGGCAATGAGATAAACTTCTTCCTCCTCGTGTTCTGGTGATAAAGGAAAATAAAAATGTTATCATGCGCAACAAACGAAATGAAACAACTCAACGCGCTGACGACACGTCACAATTTGAGCACAACTGTAGTGCATACCTAGGGCATGTCCACTTGATGTGTGTATTGAATCGATTGATAGAAATTATATGTATTTTTGTAAATTCAAGGAAAATGTACAGATTTATTTACAGAAAAATTAAATTTTTATTTTTGTATGGTACTGTCTGCAAATGTGGGTGTTTCGCCTCCACCGCTTGACACCCGAGAGACGCGCGAGGCTCGTCAGAAACGACGCGTCCCCTTTATATCGTGCAATTATTTCATAGACTCATCATGGGTCTTCAGACCACATAAAGTGAGAAAAAGAAACCACCTTGTCAACAAACCGCGCTTGAAATTCCGCGTCAGTAGTCGTATTCTCTGCCATAATTTAATTTTTGAAATATTTCCTGTAGCTTGCGTTATTCCATAAATATTTCTATAAACTTGTAGCGAATTGTTGAATTTAAAACCGTGAATTATTAAATCGTGCACTTGCATTAGACGTGTCGTTGTAGTTCTGTGCGTTCTTTGCATCGTATGTACTGTATTTGCCGATTTAACCGTCATATGAACTTAGTTGTTCAACATAGAATTAATCATGCGCTTCTTCTTGAAGTTTGGTATCATGCATTTAATTTTATATTCATAATTGTGTAGTACTGACATAATGGTTTTCAAAATTCTGTTTTCTTCGAAACCGTTATTTTTGTACTCATTGATGATACATTGTATTCTTCTAATGAAGTCTGATTCGTCTCTAGTCAGCCTAATTATGCGTATAATTTGACCTTTAAGTACGCCATATGGCATGTTCATAGGTACATTGCTCGAGCTTTTGAAAAATCGAGTGATGTTGAAGGTGTAATCATCAGTTTTATTGTATACTGTAGTACTTAGACTGCAGTTAGCTAGGTGCACCGTGACATCATATGTACAGTCAATTGTGTAAATAAAATCTGCAATCGGCACGATCGAGTCGGCTCGCGGCCGGCTCGATCACCCTTATAAGATCGTGCCGCTGCGAGCCGCATGTTGAAGGATAGGCCTGCCATCCCACCCACTCAGTCGCTACGAGCCGCGCTCGCGCCGCGGGAGTCATACACGCAGTGTCTTACGTTTGCCATGTAACACACACAACGTGTGTTGCAGGACCGAGTGTGGTAGCGGCCAGCAGTTGGGAGGGAGGGAGGCGGTGGGCGTGGGAGAATGGACAAGGCGCCGCGGCCCACTCTGCAATCTACGCACTCCCGCGGCGCGAGCGCGGCTCGTAGCGACTGAGTGGGTGGGATGGCAGGCCTATCCTTCAACATGCGGCTCGCAGCGGCACGATCTTATAAGGGTGATCGAGCCGGCCGCGAGCCGACTCGATCGTGCCGATTGCAGATTTTATTTACACAATTGACTGTATGTACTGTCCACGATATAAGTTCTGCCCAGGCGGTGCTCTAGTCATGCTGAATCTTGGATTGTTTATGTCAGATCTACATATGCCTCCCCAGGCAAAGCTGACCTTCCTCTGCCTGATCTGCAACCTTTGACCGCGGTCCAGACCCAGAGCAGAGCAGGGGCGGATCTAGGAATTTTCGGCTAGGGGGGCGAACGAACCTATCCCGTGGAACCGGCCACAATTAGACCAATGTAGCAGCATGGGCGTGGGCAGCATGGGCAGCATTCGGGAACCAGGAATTTATTTTGCGAAGAGGGTAAAAAAAAACTAGCCAAAATGTTACTATTGTTTTTTTTTGTATTTTCTGTGTTGCATGCACACAAATGGCGCCGCAGGCAAAAATTTCAACTTTTGGCATCACGTACCTACATTCTGAAAGTCATACAAATTTTGTTATGCTTTCTACAAAACTAACTGCGCCGCAGGCGAAAATTTTGCTAATTCTACATCTCTCAAGGCCTTCTTCCTAAAAAGTTGACAGTAATGAGCGATTGTAATTAGCCTGCAGTGGCGGATCCAGCCCTCCACACCCTTGCCCTAGATTCTCGATTTTGGGAGCGAGAATTAGCCCCTCCCCGGATCCGCCACTGTTGGCCAGGTTCGCTAGGAACTGAATGTACTCCCTGACTCCAGGTTGACTTCGCCAAAGGGCGTACGTGCTCAGCTCCGCGCCGCAGGCAAAATTTTTCCGGTTAGGGAATCCTATATCTTGCCCCTAAAAGGAGTCCCTAGTCCAAGAGTGACCTGTACGCTCACTACAGCGCGGCAGGCAAAAATTTTGCGCGTATGGGTAGTGCGTTAAGCTAAAGGAAACAAATGGACATCTGCTAGACCTCCCTGGCCTGCCTGCTCGCGCTTGGCCTTCGCCCATCACCTGCTGCCACCCTTAGCCCCTCGCCTCCCCACTACCCACTTGCCCTTCGCCCTCGCCTGCCACCCACCTTTCGCCCCTCGCCTAACCGCCCCCCCCCCCCCACACTCAATCTGCCCAGCTATGGGGGCGATCGCCCCTTTCGCCCCCCTCTAGATCCGCCCTTGGAGCAGAGGGCATCGACGGTCGGTACCCGTGTATCTATCGGCATACACTAGGGGGACTTCCCTACCTGACGGTGGCGGCGGGGGCGTCACGCAAGGACCCGAACCCTCAGTCAATCGCGCGCCTGACCGTGACCGTGTGTACAGGCCGATTCTTGACGACGGACGCGCGATTCTCGTCTCACTCCATGGTCTCTCCGCTACTGCGCTCGCGCGCGCACACAAAGCCCAACGGGGCAACAGGGAAAAGGGTCGAACAGACCTCCTCTGAACTCACTAACCGACGCGCGCGGTCTCCGACCTGGGCACGCCAGAGACTCGAACTTGGAAAGCGCGCCACCGACACAACTCGTACGCTCAACGGCGGTCGTAGTCGGAATCGGGGGGGGGCTTAAAGCGGAAGGAAAATACGGTAGACATTGCAGTGCCAACCCCCCCCCCCCCCGAAAAGAGAACTGCGTTCTATCTCGGAAGACACTGCGCGCGGAGACCAATTGAACACAACACAACACAACTCCGAGTGTCACCAAATCAATCCTTGTCGTGCGCGAACACAAAGAACGGAGGGCAAGGGAAGGGGCGGGGGAGGGAGGGCGCTTACTGCTGATCGTTCCGTCGCTGTTTGACGCGGTCGCGCAAGCGCTTCATGCCGGCCCAGAACTCGGCCATGATTGAGGTGTCCTCATGCGTGTCGCTGGAGGGAACGTTCACGCCGCACGCGGCAAGCTGGCTGGTCATGTCATCCAGCTGCTTCTGCCAGTGTGCTTGAGCGTTCTGCTTGGTTTGGAACGCGCGATCGGCTGCGTGAGCACACTCGCTTTGGTATTCGACGCTCAGCGCTCGCTTGGCAACTCCCAGAAGAAGATCGAGAGGTGCTGCTGCACTCGTCTCCTGTGGCAAGACGCGCTCCAAGGTGGCGTCTGCACCGGGCTCCAGAAGCGGTACAGCTACTACAAGAAGACCAAAGACCCAGGCAGATCCTGAGTGGGAGTGTTGAGGGAAATGACTTACAGGGTCTGCATACATCAGGGTGTACGCGTCAGCGTACAACCCTAATATGTGACGACTTCTCAATGCGGGTTTTTGAATTTTCGATCGCCTATAACTTTTGATTGCCTTAACGGATTTCAGCGCGTTATGGCTCAAATAAACCGCCTTCTTCTGGGGCGTCGAACGCGCCATAACGCGTTTCCTTGTTTCACTGTAAGGGGTCAATACCTCCGAAAATGTTGTGGAAACGCGGGTTTTTTTTTTCTTGTTCTCTGCCACTTTTTTGGACCGCCGCTCCCGAACGCCGTTAGCGATTGGGCTGAAACTTGGCATGGATACACAGTCTATGATGGCAATTTCGACCTCCAATGCATTTGCTCCTAGTCGATTCCAATCTTTAGTTATGGCCGATTTTGCCCGATTTTTTGGACATGGCCGTTTTTTTGGCCAAAACTTTGTCACCTATAGGCGCTTCAACCGCTCATCGGAGAGATTCGCTATAATGGTGAAAGTTGACCGCCCAGACATGTAGCATTTCACTTTCAGCAAATCAGGCGGCTCCGACGTCCATGTCGCCGTAGCCGAATTTTTTTGATAGTTCCGACAAGAGTAAAACTCCAAAAAAAGCCATGTAAACCCCCAATTTTTTTTGATTTTCGCGAACAATACGTCAAGGCGAGTCATCGGTAGTCAATGCTTTAAAAGTTTCATCACTGGATAATGAGATATGACCTCCCGAACCTTCCAAAAATTATTTTATTTTTATTTTATTTTTTAATATTTTTTTTGTTCAACTAATCGGTATGAAACTTTGCAAGCATATGCTGCATACAATCAGAAATTAATCCCCCAAATGGATTCTTTCTAAATGCCCACAATCTTGAGATCCGGAACACTTAGTAATGTTGCATCTTGGACAACAAATCGAGAGGTCGCGGGTTCGACTCCCGCTGCTGGCGTCTCTGCCATCTCCTGAAAACCAATCAATACTGCGTTACCCCAGTGTCCTTTCCTGCTCCACCCATGTTGTTCCCACGACTCATCCTACATTTTTTTAGTTTTTTTTTCGTTTTTCTTTTCAGATGTTAAATATTTTTTGGCTGACTTTATCAAAGCAGTGAACATCAAGTGCTTTTGGGATGTGCAACCTCATGTCCAACCTCACAAGGCGCACATGCATTCACGCACACGTCCGCACTCTCGCACTCATGCACGCACGCACGCACACACCGAGGCACGCCCGCACTCTCGGACGCACGCACGCACTCAAGCAAGCACGCACGCACCACGCACGCACGCACTGATGCACGTCCGCACTCTCGCACGCACCTCCGCACTCTCGCACTCACACAACAACGCACGCACACACTCTTGCATGCACGCACTCTCGCACGCACGCACGCACGCACGCACGCACGCACTCACGCACGCCGTAGTTGACCACCATCTTGGCCGCGTAGGACGCGTCCTCAACGAGCATGCTGATGGTGGTGGCGTCCTCGTGGTCGGGCTTGGGGTAACGAGCGCGTCACGCGCCACTCGCTGGTGTTCAGCCCCTGATTCTGTCACTTGAGGAGTTGCAGCGCGTCCTTGGTGTCCGAGACGTTGCTCAGGAAGACAGGTGTTTGTAAAGAAATTCTACAGTTTTGAACCTGTACACTATACACATTTTTTATTTAATACGACGTTTTGGCTACGACACTCACGCCATAGTCAGGAAGTGCCTATTTTGACATTATTTAGGTGCACTTTTTTTCTTCTGACACCCTTTCCCTTTTCCTTCAAATCTGCTTACCCCCAGAATGGTCTCGGATGTCCCCCCACTTCAAAAAACCGGTTACATGTGGTGCTGCGGTAGGAAAACTCACGCCCCTGGTGTGGGTGTCCCTTGTTGGCACCCGAAATCAGTGCACGCGTGGTGCACATTTTGTACATATCAATACGAAAAAACACTGTATTAAGGAAAAATTTGCAGGCAGCTGCAAAAAAGGGGCAATATGTGACTTCCATAGACAGAAGTTGAGCTTGAAAAGAAAAATGGTATTCGCGCATTGCTGAAGTCCACTTTGAAGAAAGATTGTATAAGAGCATTGCAGTGGAGTCCACTTCGAAAAACGATTGTATAACAGCATTGAGTTGACGTGGAGTCCACTTTGAAAAACGATTGTATAAAACGACGCCCGCACTCTCGCATGCAGGCACTCTCGCACGCACGCACGCACGCACGTACGCACGCACGCACGCACGCACGCACGCACGCACGCACGCACGCACGCACGCACGCACGCACGCACGCACGCACGCACGCACGCACGCACGAACGCACGCACGAACGAACGAACGCATCACCAACGCACGCACGCACGCACACACCCACCCACACACGCACGCACACACGCACGCACGCACGCACGCACGCACGCACGCACGCACGCACGCACGCACGCAACACCAACGCACGCACGCACGCACGCACACACACACACGCACGCACGCACGCACGCACGCACGCACGCACAGACGCACGCACACACGCGGGCAAGCACGCACGCACGCGCGCACTAACGCACGCACGCACCCCCGCACTCTCACATGCAGGCACTCTCGCACGCACGCACGAACGCACTCAAGCACGCACGCACGCAACACCAACGCACGCACGCACGCAAGCACGCACCCACACACACGCACGCACGCACGCACGCACGCACGCACGCACGCACGCACGCACGCACGCACGCACGCACGCACACACTCACGCACGCACGCACGCACGCACTCTCGCAGGCAGGCACTCTCGCACGCACGCACGCACGCGCGCACTGACGCACGTCCGCACTCGTGCACGCACGCACGCACGCCCGCACACTCGCATGCACGCACTTTCGCACGCACGCACGGACGCACCGACGCACGCACGCACGCACGTCCGCACTCTCGCACGCACACACCAACGGACGCACGCACGCCCGTACTCTCGCATGCACGCACGCACGCACGCACGCACGCACGCACTTTCGCACGCACGCACGCACGCACTCTCGCACGCACGCACTCTCGCACGCACGCACGCACGCACGCACGCACGCCATAGTTGACCACCATCTTGGCCGCGCAGAGGGCCACGTAGGACGCGTCCTCAACGGGCATGCTGATGGTGGTGGCGTCCTCGTGGTCAGGCTTGGGGTAATGAGCGCGTCACACGCCACTCGCTGCGCGCGCGTGCGCAAGCACGCACGCATGCATGCACGCACGCACGCACGTACTGGAACCACTGTATCAGGAATTAGGAAAAACCACTGTATTAAGGAAAAATTTGCAGGCAGCTGCAAAAAAGGAGAATATGTGACTTTCCCAGACTGAACTACAGAAACAACAATGGTAGAACATTGCAGTCAAGTCCACTTTGAAAAATGATTGTATAAGAGCGTTGCAGTTGATGTGGAGTCCACTTTGAAAAACGATTGTATAAGAGCATTCAACGATAGGAACCATCGATTTGCCTGTCACATATTCGGCGTTTTTATCGCGAGCTATTTTATTTCAGAAAACGGCACGCACGCACCAAGTAATGACACTTTTTGGTACGGTATGGTAAATTGGGTTTGCAGAACAGCTCCATAAATTATGCCTTAACAGCCAGTTGTGTACATAGTACATACACTCTCTGGGGCAGCGTATGGCCTAATGGTAGAGAATCGGCTTCTTGCGCACATGGTTCTGGGATCGATTCTTGATGGAGCCACTAGATCAAGTGATGCCCTTTCAATGTACTTTCTTGTGCCATCACAGCTCTAGATTACAGATGGCGTTAGCACAACGAACTTGTAGCAGTGTGGTACTGTCCATACAGCGATCCCGACTGCACACGTGTTTGCAGAAGAGAAGAATTAGGAGATACCATAAGTGTTGTAGAATCAAAATTATCGATTCGTTCAATCGTCATATGTATTTCCGTGTCTGTGGGCGCGCGTGCGTGCGTGCACGCATTTGTGCATACAGGTATACGTGCGTGCGTCCATGCACGCGCGAGAATGTGAGTGTGTGCATTTCTGTGGATATGCACTATGGATATCTCTGTTATGCGTAAGTCCCACACCACTGTACTTTGTGCAGTCTGTCATTATGCAGCGAGCGGTGAAAACGCCGAATATGTGACAGGCAAATCGATGGTTCCTATCGTTGAATGCTCTTATACAATCGTTTTTCAAAGTGGACTCCACATCAACTGCAACGCTCTTATACAATCATTTTTCAAAGTGGACTTGACTGCAATGTTCTACCATTGTTGTTTCTGTAGTTCAGTCTGGGAAAGTCACATATTCTCCTTTTTTGCAGCCGCCTGCAAATTTTTCCTTAATTACATATGTGATACATACATATGTACCTACGCAGTTGCGTGATCTGCGTTATTACTTGTCTTGCGCTGTATTAAAAGACTTCTGATTTCATCAATCCGAGAACATGTGAAGGGGCCTCAGTTTTCACAGAGGGTTGCGTACAACGTGACACTGTGCTCCGTACTGTAGGTAGGTATCTGGTCTCGACCAAATTCCGCACCACCAGGTCGAGAGCGCGAATTTGGGGAATAGATTTTGCGCGTCCACCCGCGGATCCCCGGCGAATATCGTCATCGCGCGGATTGTCGCCGTAGAAGGTGTGCACGAAGTGGTCGGCGATTGGCGACGAGTGCTCCTTCGTAATCTGGGCGCACGCGCGTATGTCTCGGTCGGTCAGGCCACGGAAGTTGCGCACTGGTTCGTAATCGCTAGGAAATCCTTGTTCTTCGAGTTCGCGAATCTGTTCGGCGCGCATTTGAATGGTTTACACCGTAGAACTGGGCTTGTGTTGCACAGTTATATCAGAGTTGAAATCAATAGGCTCTCTAACCCTAACAAGTCCTAATCAGCCCTCAAATCTCACAATCACCCCTCTCCTGTGGCCGTGGGTCGTGCAACGTTCTGCGAGTAACACCTTTCCGGAGAACGAAACCAATCACGTACAACAGTGGCACACAACAAGATACAACAACAACGATCGTGCAAGAAAGGCGACTCATAATACTCGCAAGAACGTTCGCGGCACCATAAGTAGAGCGATGAGTCAACAACGTATGCATCAACGCGTTCGCGCTGTGCATCACTGCGCATGTGCTGTGCAGTACATGGGCGATACACCACACAATGAGGCCTACATACATAGTACAGGCACAAGGAGAGAGATGGACGTAGATTGGTGCTGTACATTTGAGTACGCAGAGGGAGTAGGCCCTACAGCTCCACGCAAGGCATGGTAAGTGAGTATCGCCATCACAACTGCGTGCTGTTTGTCACTACCCAATTGCTAGCATAGAGGTACTGACTATTTCGTCCAGGGCACACTGCGGCTAGAGGGATCACATGGCAGTTTCCATGGGCAGTCGTCTCTCGCCCGCGCCCGGTCAGGGCGGCATCTTGAGGTTCATGTAGGGAGCTGCCTGGGGAGGGCCGGTGGTGGGCACGGGCGGCGGGGGCACGGCGGGGCGCCTGCCGACGCTCGGCTGCTCGTAGACGGCCTCGGTGAGTGTGTCGACCGAGTCCCTCTCGGACAGCGTCTCGGGCTCCGTGTAGGCCGTGGACGAGGAGCTGTGCTTGCTCGTCGTCGACGTCACGTAGCTGTCCGTCACCGTCGGCCGCTCGTACGACGTGACGCTCGCCGTCTCGGCGTCCTCCTCTCCTTCCTCTCGCGTGGCACACGTCGAGCACGACGTCACCGTCTCACTCGGCAGCGGCAGCGAGCGCTTCTGCGACGGCGGACTGGGACGGAAGACGACCGAGGAGGACGAGGTCGCCAAGGGCTCGAGAGCCGGCCGGTGCGGAGGGGGCGGAGGCCGCCGTGTGGGGGCGGGAGGAGCGTTCTTGAAGCTCCTCAGACGGGCGTCCTCCCTCGGCTGGGCGACGTACGTGGCCAGACTGTGCGTGGACGTCGACTTGATGGGCGTCGACGAGGGGTCGTAGGCGTCGCTCGTATACTCGGTCCGGTAGACCGAGTCCGTGTACATGGAGGCGGGCGTGTATGTACTTCTTGGCGGGAGAGGCGCGTCGGCCGCCGCTGCTGCTGCCCGTGAACGTGGTCGACGTCGCGTTGGAGGCCGTGTGGCCGAGCACCATGTTCCGATGCGCCTCCGTGATCAGATCGGGCGTGGCAGCGCGCTCCTGGGGCACAGTTGTGTCCACCAGGTCGCTGTCTGACTGCGCCAGCTGGGCGGCGCGCTTCCGCTGAACAACACTTCCGCTGAGTAGAGTCACGCACGCACGCACGCACGCACACACGCACGCACGCACGCACGCACGCACGCACGCACGCACGCACGCACGCACGCACGCACGCACGCTTGGTCGCACCTCGAACTCTATAATCCTTGAGCCTCTGCCAGTCGCTCTGCTTGTTGATGGTGGTCTTGGACTGGCGGAGGGAGTGCTTGCGCTTGAAGTGCTCTTCGTGGCGCTGTCGCGACTTGCACCAGCAGCCGAAGAGCAAACAGAGCAGCAGCGCCAACAGAACCACCGACACGCCGATCACCACACCGCCCACCGCACGCCAGAACAGCGGCTTGTTGCCTGCAGTCGACATTAACATTGCATCTACCGTATGTACTTACTACTGGTACTTCGGTTTTGCATCGCATTGTAATGTAGATTTAGTGGCTGGAGGACCGCTGCAGTTCCGCCGGAATGTTGCAGGACCAGCAACGGACCTTTCTCGCAGACGAAGGGCAGGAGTCGCTCGCAGTTGTGCGGATTCACTTCGACCGTTCGCGTCGACAGCGCGCCGCAGTGATCCGCAGGCACGTCCACGCCGCTCACCCACACCTATAAATGACAGTGCAACGCGTGGTGCAGCATCTGCAGTGTAGTACCTATGTTGTAGCGAAACATAGTCTCCGTTGCTGTACGACTAAACTTGAAAAACGCGTCCTACTTATCAGGCAGTGGTGAAACATTCCCACTTAAGACTCGCTTTTTGTAAAAACCAACCAGAGGGTGGCACAATCCCCGAATTATTTTTTGATTTTTTTGAAAAAAAATGTTTCTAGATCAGAATTTGATGGGGATTCCGATGATCAACTCGAAATTTCGATTTTCGCTCCGCAACTTTTTTTATGCGCAAAAAAACGGTTTTTTGGCTCCAAATTTTTGGTACTTCCGTTTTTGACCCATAACTTGCGATTTCGAGCTCGAAACTGAAACTTAAAGGCACATTCGGAATCCTCGTGAAATTGCGCGTCTTTTTGGTGCAGAAATGGTGCAAGTCATATTTACGCACAAATATGAAAACACGCATTGAAAATTTGGTTAGATCAGAATTTTGAGGTTTTTCGCTTGCGGTTTCTGCGAAACCGGTTTGCACACCACGAAACCCAGTTCAGATGAAAGCCCGTTTCATTCTGCGTCGAATGAGCTATGAACGGTCGAATTTGGGGCATACGTCTAGTTCGAAAAATCCACTTGAAGTTGTCGACTGAGAGGCAAAAGTCGACTTGCTGGGAATCTAGCATTCTTTATAGTTCTTCTTGGCCTCACCCCAGACTAAAGTCTTGTGCGGTCGCATATGGGCACGAAACGTCTGCGAATTTCCCGAGTTAGACTATACCCCAAAATGTAGTCTGTATTGGCATACTGCAATGCAAGCGTTATGTTGTGCATGTTTCCCCATTGCCCTAGCAGCTTGTTTCGCATGTGGTTTCTGCAAAACCAGTTTGCACACTACAAAACCCAGTTCAGATGAAAGCCCGATTCATTCTGCGTCGAATGAGCTATGAATCGTCGGATTTCGGGCATACGTCTAGATCGAAAAATCCACTCGAAGTTGTCGACTGAGTGGTAAAAGTCGACTTGCTGGGAATTTAGAATTGTCTATAGTTCTGCGTGGGATCATCCCAGACTACAGGGGTGTGGTGCGAATTGTGAGAGGCGGTGGTAATTATGAAGAGGGGGGGGGGTGCGCTTACCATAGGGTGAGCGCTTATAACTTCTGATGGCCTCTAAGAGGCGCTCTTATCATAGGTTGCAGTATGCTCATACAACCGCTAAAAATGCAATGCATGTTGACCTTGTCTTGACCAAAAATGCTTTCAACCAAAAATATTCGTTCCAATTCAGAATATCTACCCACACCCAATTTTGACCCTCCCCCCCACTCGGCCAGAACTTGTATGGGTCTGAGGCATAATTGTAATGAGGTCTGGAGTGGGGGAGGAGGTAAATGACACCTTTTGGTGGGGAGGGGGGGGGGTCTCTGGAGCAAAAAGTGAGAGGGTAGCCATGTCCCATGTTACACCCCTCAGTATTCTCTCAACTTTTTCGTCCAAACTGGGGAAATAACAACCATTTATGTTCCTCGGGGTGTGCTGTTAGGGGTGGGGGAGACATACCTGCAACCGGGTCAGGTCAACTGGAGAGTGGGAGGGGGTGGACTCTGGAGCAGGGGGACATTTGACAAAATGTTAGACAGGGTGAAAATCCTTTGAAAAAATTCTGGGGTTCAGGGGATTGGGGATTGAGTGAGTGATGGAAGAATAGTGGGGGGTCACCCCGCATGACCATGGGAACCGCAATTATTGCAGGATGTCCCATATGTGTAACTGGGTGGTGTGTAGGTAGTAGGGATGACCATGGGCCTGAAGATCTCGGCCCGGCCCAGCCCACCAGATAGTCCAGCCCAGCCCGGCCCGACCCATGTGTAAAGAACACGGCACAGGCCCAGACCAGCCCATCCAACTGCTCAATATGCAGGCCCGGCCAGGCCCGGCCCATCCCAAGAAATAAGTACAGTCGTACACTAAAATAAGTTGTACATGTATGTACGCCAGTTCGCGTTTTTTCACTACACATACACAGAGAATGGCGCTTCTGGCTTTACAGCTTACAACCATTTTTTTGGCCTCAAGATTGACCGTGTTTGTCAATTGCAGCTGACCGACCTGTCACAAAGGGTTTGTTGAGAACAAAAAAGACACTGCCCGTGCCTGATGTACTATCGCCGCCAAGCCCGTGATGGAGAGGCCTGCGCCTGGAGGGCGCCGAGCTGGCAGTCGTCACGAGCACCTTGCTCGCGATGGACGTGAGGCTGGGCTAGCGCCAGATTCCCATGCCTTCTAATACTACGTCGTCATCATTGCTTCACGTCCGTTGTCTGCTCGGCTGTGCCTCACTGCCTGAAGGTCACCCCCCCCCCTCCCAGAGTCAGGCAATCCTGCCAGAAAAGCAGCATCACCCCCACCCCCCCCCCTGCTTTGGTCCAACCTACACTTACTGCATGATACATACCATGCTAAATGCAATCTCCATGCACCAGGAAGTGGTTTCAGGTCTGTTAGCAGTATTATTGTCGAAATATATATAATTTCGCTGGTAGCGCTGTATTTCACGCACCAACTGACTGTTGATTCAGCGCAATTCGACTTTTGCCACTCAGTCGACAACTTCGAGTGGATTTTTCGATCTAGACGTATGCCCGAAATTCGACCGTTCATAGCTCATTCGACGCAGAATGAATCGGGCTTTCATCTGAACTGGGTTTTGTGGTGTGCAAACCGGTTTTGCAGAAACCACATGCGAAACAAGCTGCTAGGGCAATGGGGAAACATGCACAACGTAACGCTTGCATTGCAGTACGCTAATACAGACCATATTTTGGGGTATAGTCTAACTCGGGAAATTCGCAGACGTTTCGTGCCCACATGCGACCGCGCAAGACTTTAGTCTGGGGTGAGGCCAAGAAGAACTATAAAGAATGCTAGATTCCCAGCAAGTCGACTTTTGCCTCTCAGTCGACAACTTCAAGTGGATTTTTCGATCTAGACGTATGCCCCAAATTCGACCGTTCATAGCTCATTCGACGCAGAATGAAACGGGCTTTCATCTGAACTGGGTTTCGTGGTGTGCAAACCGGTTTCGCAGAAACCGTAAGCGAAAAACCTCAAATTTCTGGTCCAACCAAATTTTCAATGCGTGTTTTCGTATTTGTGCGTAAATATGACTTGCGCCATTTCAGCACCAAAAAGACGCGCAATTTCACGAAGATTCCGAATCTGCCCTTAAGTTTCAGTTTTGAGCTCGAAATCGCAAGTTACGGGCCCAAAATGAAAGTACCAAAAATTTTAAGCCACAAAACGGTTTTTTGCGCATAAAAAAAGTTGCGGAGCGAAAATCAAAATTTCGAGTTGATCATTGGAATGCCCATCAGATTCTGGTCTAGAAACATTTTTTTCAAAAAAATCAAAAAATAATTCGGGGATTGTGCCACCCTCTGGTTGAACCAGGTTGGTTTTTACAAAAAGCGTGTCTTAACTTGCTGGGTATGTCGGCAATATTCGCAATGTCTCATATGCATTGCAAGAAATGCATCTGAAACATAAGAAAAGCGCAATATACAGGAAGGCCACCATGACCAATTGGATCGCCAAACGATCGCGTATGGTAAAGGTCGCTGCGCAACCCTTGTTTTCCAGGGCGACGCATCGTGCGTGACGCGTCGCTTGCAATGTGAACGGTCCATTTTTTGACGCCGCGCGTCATGATGCGGCGCACCCTGCGCACGCACGCGCACTCATGCACGCACGCACAACACACATGGACATGGACACGCGCACGCACGCACGCACGCACGCACGCACGCACGCACGCACGCACGCACGCACGCACGCACGCAAGCACGTGCGCACGCACGCACGCGCGCGCGCACGCACGCACGCACGCACGCACGTACGCACGCACGCACGCGCGCGCGCACGCACGCACGCACGCACGCACGCACGCACGCACGGACTCGCGAGTGGGCGCACGCACGCATGCGCGTGTATGTGTTAGCGTTTTAGTGGTGCGTTGTTTTAGTTTTTCTTGGCGTTGAGCACTGATCGTCAACGCATTAAACGAAATAAATGAAATATTGTGGTGCGGTTCGCCCGGTCCAATGGCCCAATGAACTTGGATTTCCCCAAAAAAGAAAACGGCTGAAAACAATTGATGCGTCCGCGTCCGCTGCTGCGTCCGATGAAAACTTTCTTAATTTTAGGCTTTGCTTAGGCTTAGTCCAGACTTTGCTTAGGCTTATGCTTAGGCTTTGATTTGGCTTAGGCTTATGCTTCGCTTAGGCTTCGCTTAGGTTTCGGATGCAGCGGACGCGGACGCAACAATTGTGTTTTGCCAAAAAACGACGTAAGGAAGACTCAAGCTCAAGCATACCTGTAACCGGGTCTGGAAGAGTGGGGGGGGGGGGTAGACGGCACTGTTTGGGGGAGGGGGTGGCTGGAGCAAAAAGTGGGAGGGGGGTACCTGGCCATTCTTCGACTTTTTGGTACTACTGGTACTTTTTGGTCAAAAATGGGTATAAATAGGGTCTAAACAGTGTTATTTAGCTGTGTTATGGTCATATTACACTGAAAAGCACTGAAAACCAACATTTACTCACTTTTATCGTTTTAGACTGAGTGAAAATTCCTTGGGAAAATTCTGGGGGGGAGGGTTGTGGGGGAGTTGGGTGGGTGTTGGAAAAATAGTGCGCCCCCCCCCCAGTTACAGGTATGAGCCCAAGCCCGCCGAAAAACGCCCGCAACGGCGCGTCGGCGGAAGGGAACCTGAAGCGTCGGACAGCGATCCTAGCTTAGAGCAGGTCCAAAGGCCTTGCACAAGCGGGCAGGATGAGAGCGCCACTTTGGCAAGTCGCTCAAAGAGGAAGAGAGGCCATTCACAAATTTCGACGAGTTCTACAGAGCAGTCAAGGAGCTTCAGAAAAAAGTGTATTATTTAGTTTCGCAATTGGCGCTCAAATGTTGAGCGGTTCAATTATTTATAGCAGCCTACCGAGCAGTGGGCGGCGCGTGCACAAGCCGATCGGGAAGCTGCAGCAGTGCGCCTGCAGATCACGATGCATGAACATATGTGAGCAACCATGCAGATTACAAAAAAGCCAATTATTATTAGCTGGCTCTGAGGGACTTATTAAAACAATTAGCCTGCCGCCACTAAATATGGGATTTATGGTGTCTGCTAAAGATGGTATAGTGCCAAATTTTTACTATCGAATTTAATGACTGGAGATGTAATGACGCATTAATAAAGCGTTACAACAAAAAAAAGGTAAACTGTTTTCCTGTATTGCAGAAGTGCATTGGTTGCATTGGTTGACTTCCTTTGGCTTTTGCTGCAGCACTTTACAGATTCATCATTGTTGCTTTTCAACTGAGCATTTGCAGCATGATTTTATGACACATTGTATTGATGATGAGTCATCACAGAGGGCATGAAAATATTAATATTGAACCACTTTGGAGCACTTTGCAAGCAGGAGTCCAAGCGGCTAGTTTCTACTCTTTTATGATAAAATAAACTATGCACAACTAGCGGTGCATCATAAAATTGTGCAGATACAAACGTATACAGAATGCACCGCCGTGTACAAAAAGTGGGTCACAAAAAGTGACACTTTTCTAACCAATGTTAAAGGGAATAGTGCGCGCAATTTATACGACTGCAATTACAGGTGCCACCCCCACTTTTTCCCGCACGTTTGTGTGTTGCCGTAAATCCTTCAATACACCCCCCCTCCAATAGTGCCCCCGGCAAGGTTGAAATAATAGAGCCCCCCCCCCTCCAATAGTGCCCCCAGGGGTAAGGGGTATGTTGTGCCATCCATGTGCCTTTTATGGGCAAAAATATAGTGGTAGGTACATTTATATCGTGTATACACACTACTAAGCATTGTATATAGGGTGAGAGTGCAACAAAACCAACAAAAACGCCAAATTATAGAGTGGCACGCTTCTTAATATGGAGACGGTACCCCCCCCCCCCCCCTGGGGGGGGAGGGAGGGGAAGACCGGGGGGGGTGTGAAGTAGGGTTTTTTTGGGGTGTTTTCGGATGTTTGTCGAGGGGGTTTTTTTTTTTGTGGTGTGCTTGTGGTTCCCCCCCCCCCCCCCTCCAGCGCCGAGGGGGGAGGGGGGGGGGAAAAAAAAACCCCGGCGTTCATTGGGGGATTTACGGTATGTTATCTTTGGTCCCTTTACATACGCCGCTGTTTAGACAATGCAATGCAGACCAAACATAGGTAACTGCCTAGCCAAACAATACCATGTATTGTGGGAGCGGATGAAACGTAGCTGGATCGATATTAGCAATCGTGACTCTCATACTACTGTAGGCAGCGACTTTGAAACTCGTCGTACACCCATTGCGCTCTAAGCAAACAAATGGACTCGTTTCTCAATCGCGCAATATTTTTTTTAGTACTGTGCTTGTTCGGCGTACGGAGAAAAGAACGTCGCCACGATCAGCCGAAGTGCCAATGCCATTGTACTTGAAGGTGGAGCTTGATTTGACTTGCGACGGCAGCGGTTTAAAAGCCCGCGCAACTTCTCTCGTGACGAGTCGACAATACTACTGTCAAACGCTATAGCATGACCAAATGTTCAGTTCAGTGATCGCTAATTCACAAGCAGTTATAGTTCGGTTTGCCACAGTATCGCATCAATGCATTGCTCACGCAGCCCCAGAAAGAAGTGTCCTCAGGCAGCGTCGCTTTCTCGATATTGATTTTTCAAACGAGCCTTGCGCCCACTCTAGCACAAGCTCCGTTCCAACTGCCACCAACCCCGAACATACGCACACACGCTGGTTACTCGCTTTGCGTACACGCTCACGCAAAGTCTTCAGGCCTTTGAGGGACAGCGTTCGACCGTTGCATAGCGGGTGCGCGTGTCGTTTAGGCCGGTGCGATTGCTTGGATTCTCGTATATGCATACGTGCTAGAAAAGCACGCTTGTAAAAAACAAAACAAACAAACACAAGTCACAAGAGATGAGAGAGAAACGACCAAATCTCGCGGTGAGCTTCAAGAAGCTGCTCGACGAGACGGTAAACGTCAAGATTTCCAGCGACCTCTTGGCGCCCAAGTACAACCATGACAGGATAGAGAGGTTGGAATGCTGGTAGACTGTCAGTGTCTTTTTGTTCCTTTTTGTCAGTGTCTTTTTGTGTCAGTGTCTTTTTGATTCTTGGGTGCAATGGTTCGTACCGTCCCCTGTGGTATGTATGCGCACCCACAAGATACTGAAAGCACCCCACCACTCCTCCCAGAATTGCCCTTTCGCTGCAACGTGCACTGCACTGGAATTCCTATGCTGGATAGATTCGTTGTTTACAGAATTTAGTGCAATACATTATAATTTTTTATTTTTCTACAGTCTCCCATTCTTTTGACTGTTCAGTAGGAACGTGTACGCATGATTCCGAACGCGACATGGGGGACACAGCATAGTCTCGTGGTTTACACACAGCTCGGTATATGTCCGCTATAAGCTGCCAGACAGCTGTGACAAGCCACAGCACCTCGGCTCATTGTCCACGACTAGTTGCTATTGGTACATTCGGTGTTGATCGCGAGGAGCGTTCGCTGTCTATAATAGCACTTCAACACTAAAAGTGGTAGACAACCTGTCCATTCCAGCCAACACACAGGTATTTACCGTAAATCCTCCAATAGTGCCCCCAATACAATGTACCGTAAATCCTCCAATAGTGCCCCCGGGGCACTATTTTTTCAACCTCTCCTTACCCGGGGGCACTATTGGAGGGGGGGGGCACTATTGGAGGGGGGCTTCTATTATTTCAACCTAAAAATTTGGAATGGTAATGCTAGTTTCGCTGTCAAAATTGCCGATTTTTCGGTGATTTTGATCACTTTTGCCACATTTAATGGTTGATTTGCCGCTAATAGTTGCTGAAACGTACTAGGTATTATTATTGGTTAGTAGTAGTGTGTATACACGATATAAATGTACCTACCACTATATTTTTGCCCATAAAAGGCACATGGCACAACATAACCCTTACCCCCGGGGGCACTATTGGAGGGGGGGGGGCTCTATTATTTCAACCTTGCCGTACCCGGGGGGCACTTTTGGAGGGGGGGGGCACTATTGGAGGGGGGTTGTAGTGGAGGATTTACGGTATCTCTTTACGGACGCTGCGCTCAGATTTTCTTTTGAGCTACGATATGTACATACCTAGCTGACTGAGTGAGTGGTGGGCGGCTCCAAGTCTTAGCCCCTCGTCCACGCCACTGCCTGCATAGTGCATCCCCTTCTCTTTTACTTTTCTACTGTTTTCGCTTGCAGATCTGCCGCCATGCGTCTGTACTCGATGCGCAAGGATCAGTTGGCCACTCTCTTTGCCGTTTTCGCCATCTTCTACGTCGTCGCCGGACTTGTTGGGCTCTTGGGTGGGTTATTTTGGTGCGTTTGGAGTGGCGACAAAAATGTTTTACCGTAAACCCTATAATTAGCCCCCTATAATTAGCCCCCCTATAATAATACACCCTCCCAAGACCACTTTGAGTAAAGGCAAAATAACACACGCCTCCGTGCGGCACCGGGCGGCACTGGACGGTCAGCATCGGTCAGCCGGACGCGCCTATCAAATGCACACGCGCCCGGTGCCGGACGGAGGCGTGTGAACCGGTTGGCACAGTGAAGCCCGGTGCCGGCCGGTGCCGCACGGAGGCGTGTGTTATTGCCTTTAATAAGCCCCCCTCCCCCCCTATAATTACGCCCCCTCCCTAAATGGACCATCGTCTAAAAGGCACCTGTTTCCATGTCTGGGTGTATGTGTATGGTCGCGTACCTATGTGTATGTATGTACACGTGTGTGTATGTGAGACGGTGTGAGAGTGTGTTAGAGTGTACCAACGTGTGTGCACAGCGCCTTTTTCCCTTAAAAATCGCCTCCACGCGCCTTTTTGCCCACACATCTTCCCACTCATCGACACTTCCAGTTTATAATCCCCCCTATAATTAGCCCTCCCCCCCTATAATTATACACGCTCCTAGAGCTCGAACGAAACAATTAGCCTCCGGGGGGCTAATTATAGGGTTTACGGTATTTGAAGTACATAATCCGTTGCAGACAAGAACGGTTTATTGGAGTTAGTTGCGCGAAAATCTGATTTGCAGGTCCTCCAATTACCCAGGAACTCACGAAAACCTATTCAAGCTCGCAGAATCTCACAGCCGGCGCAGGGATGGTAAAAGTCGCCATGTCAACAGGTGACATTTCGGTGCGCTCTCCGAAAATGAGCAAGTACGAACAGCAACTCTGGGTCATCGCTCGGCCGCAACTCGGAGGCAGAGACAATGGTGAGCAATTGATTTACATCTGGGTTTACTACATCTGCATGAGGGCAGCGTATGGCGTAGTGGCAGAGAATCGGTCTCTTGCGCGCACGGTTCTGGTCTCTGGGTTCGATTCTTGTTGGATCCACTAGTATGTAGATGGAAGGCATCCCTTTCAATGGATTTTCTCGTGGCGTCGCTGCCCCAGATTGCAGATGGCGTTCTTTAAAATTTCTTTGGCTAAGTATGCGGCTCTAGACGGGAAGGCGTCA
Source organism: Paralinhomoeus sp. GSCO2_6 (assembly GCA_030248085.1). Classification (NCBI taxonomy): domain Eukaryota; kingdom Metazoa; phylum Nematoda; class Chromadorea; order Monhysterida; family Linhomoeidae; genus Paralinhomoeus; species Paralinhomoeus sp. GSCO2_6. Next base: position 11,577 of record JASAMY010001750.1, on the reverse strand, counting down.
TGGAGATGGGTCCCCAAATCCAACAACACATAATTTCAGGTAACCTACCATATCTGCTCCAGCCCCCCTGTATTTGAAAGCCTGTGTGTAGAGAATTCAATGGCGAAGTAATAGAAAAGTCCATGGCGTTGTGTCTTCTAATTACAGACCCGACATCGTTGAGCTCCTTGCCAAAAATGCCGTTGCTAGATAAAAAAAATGTCGAAAAAAAGCAACGCGTGATACTTGTCCAATTACAGACGCGAGAATCAGTAGCGAACTGGGTGTCTCAATCTTGCGAATCCTGGGCAAGAAAACGCACACGTCCGCAGGCGTTCTTCTTCGCTCCAACCAGAATCGATCGGTGCTTCTGGAATGCGGATCCACGGTACCGTATGTCACCTATCCATGCCATGAAAATTCAAAATAATTCGCTACCGTACTTCAGACATGCTCGCCTCTGGCGCTCTTCCACGTGTCCACCATCCGATTTGCATACTATCAGTTTACAGTACGCTTTACAGGCATGAAAACTTACGTGGAAAATTTCGGCGTCAACGATATTCTCTTCATTGTGAGCGAGTTTGTTGATACGACGCACTGCAGCAACAGTGTGACCAGCAGGCTTGGGTAAAAAATCTGTATCAGACATCGATCCAACACGTCGACCATTCCAATTTATTTGCCCCAAAATGTTCTGCCCCTCATACGGTCAGAATGAAAAAATTAGCACCGTGGGAGCTTCTGCTAAGTACCGCAAATGCCGGTGTATAGTACAGTGGACGAGATATCGAAAAAAGTTTGTGTATGTGTATGTGTATGTATATACACAAACGATTTTTTTATGTTTTGTGTATGTGTATTTTTTGTGTATATACGTATATTTTTTTTCGGTTTGTGTATGTGTATTTTTTTGTGTATACCGTAGGTGCAAAACCTTCGTAAATATTCGCAAGCAACAGCGGATTCGAATCACCAGAGAATCCGGTAAATTCGAATCACCAGCGTAAATTTTCCGGTAGCGCCTAACTGCCATTTCCTCGAGCTGGACGAACTGTGGAGAGGTGCAATATGAGTCATAGCCTCAGTGCTAGTCGTTTAAACATTGCGAGCAATTACACTCAGTTTGGTGGCTATATTCCTTCATCGTGCTAAACTTCTCTTCAAAAACATATGCAGGGTGCAATTCCTTCCAGTGGCTGATGACTGAGGTGCTGGGAGCGAGGAAGTGGGCGCGCATATAGGTGTGTTCTCAAGGGAAGTGTACGTGCCTATTTGCATTACCGCCACCCTCAAGAAGAGAGAGGAAAATAGACACAATCATGTGTGCCAACGCCACTCTTTAGGAGGGCAGTCCATACGCACGCACGCACGCGCGCGCGCACGCGCGCGCGCGATGACGCTGCAATGGCTATTGGGAATGACGATGATAGTGGTGCGTGGTGTCGGCACTCGACAGACGTTTGTCCTTTGAGAAGCTGTGTATAACCATAGTGGACAAAAAACAGAAGGACAAACAAACAATGAACAGATGAACATAGATTTACATGCAGAGTGGTTGCGCGAAGCCGCAGATACGATTTTTGAATAAACGATTATGCAGGCACCTCTCCAAATAGCCCTAAAAATACAGTAGAAATACACAAACAGTGAAATACACAAACTTTGTGTATTCCATCATGTTTGTGTGTGTATATGTATATTGGATTTTGATTGTGTATGTGTATGTGTATGTGTATATACGTATAAAATACACAAAAAAATATACAAACAATTTTTGTGTATGTATATACTCGTCCACCCTAGTGTATAGTAATACTGTTACGGTACACACTATAAAATTCTACGGAAATTTACAAATTCAGTTCAAGACCCTCAACCCGGACTTTACGTCCTACGAAATGTGGCTGCGTTTCGTCTTCGTTATGCTGACGTTTGCGATTTCGGTGCGCTCAATGTTGTTTAATGAATGATTTGCATTTTTTTATGCGATTAAAAATTATAGATCAACTACTATTGCGGTGTGTCCAGTGTGCCACTCAACTACTGGTCAATGGAGCAAAAGTGGCTCGCCGTCCTACTACCGGGCTTGCTACTGTTTGACAGTAATTAATTTGGTGTGATGTGTATGCGCGTTCATTTTCAATTTATGCCGCGTGTGTATATTGTAATGTTGCGGTTTCCATTCAAACCAGTAAACCGCGCACATGTTCGGACCGTTGGCACCACAATGCTACAGTCACTGTTAAAATTGCAGTTGTAATTTGACCCACGACTTTTTACACAAAGCGACAAGGACGCATTACACTTCAATTTTATTCATGGCACCACAGCCAGCGTACGGTATTTTTCAAATTTTAGATCCGTTCTTCCCTCTGATTTTCATTAGCGAGTCGGATTGGCCATCCTATCTGGAAGAGTTCTGCCAATCGATTTTCCTCGCGTCAACGCTGCTCTTTTGGCTCTGCGTCTACCACGGAATTCGCAGAGTGAGATACCGTAAACCCTATAATTAGCCCCCCCCCCAGGGGTAATTGTATTTTTGCCTTTCAGACGATGTTCCAGTTAGGGAGGTGGCTTATAAACACAAAGTGGTCTTAGGAGGGTGTATAATTACAGGAGGGGGCAAATTAAAGAGTTTAAGGTATTTTGTTTCGGTCTTTGTTATGTTGTGTGAGGATTTGTTGGCGAGGAGGGTGGGCGAACTAGCAATGCTAAATGTGACGTCACAATCTGCAGATTCTCCCATTCAGACAGATCGCGACTTCGTCACGTTCTACTTGCCAAAATACTTGGTGGTCGGTGTGCTCTGGCTGTCCGTGATCTGCGTCGCGGTGGTGGACATAGCGCACGCTGCCAATAATGGGGCCTGGCAACCGACCGCGGTCGACTTGAATAACCTCCACGTACATACCGTACAGTAAACCCTATAATTACCCTCCTGATGGCTAATTGTTCTGTTCGAGCCGTAGGAGGGGGTGTAGGTAATTATAAGGGGGCATAGCAAACTGAAAGTGGTCTAGGCAGGGGGTGTGATTATAAGGGGGTGATTTTAGGGTGTACGGTACGTTGCCTGAGGCTGGGACTCATACCAGTAGCAACTGGGGGACGGGAACCCCTGGGATTTTGGAAAGTGACCCCCAAGATGTTTCTTCTAAAGCGCTGTCGTCGACTTGTCACAAATGATAAAGTGAAGTGGGCGTTTTTGACCATAAAACTTGAAAGAACACTGTTTAAACCGCGAATTTAACCCGGCGATTATAAATCAACTTCAATCATAAAACTTGAAATAACACTATTTAAACCGCCTATTTTAACGCAAAGTGTACCTATTGGCGATATTTCGCTGCTAGATTTCCCCAGTCTGATATCTTCCTCCACTTCTGTTGAGTCACTCCACCCCCTTGAAGGCCCAAAACCCAAGTCTCCATGATTTTTATGAGTAACCCTGTAAATGGCTCGTATCCATTTGTTTATTTATTTACTTTCTTTATTTACAGATTTCACAAACTGTGTTTTATGTCGCGGGTGCAGTCTACGTTCTATATTTGGCCGTATTGGTTATCAGAGCTTTTACTGAACTGAGCCATTTGCCTTATTTTGGTGCGTTTTTCCGCGCAGGAGGCAGTTTCATTACTTGAGTACTCGGTGTTAGTTTCTACCCCCTAGTAATTACATTTTACATGGTTACATGGTAATTACATGGTAATTACATGGCAATTACATGGACTCGTAGGTGCATTGTACTAAGAAAAGAACAATAAGAAACTCATGCGCTTTACATTACGTTTACTGATTTATTTCAACTGAATATTTTCGGCATATTTTGTGCTTGTTCGCCTTGCAGACATTCGGCTAAAGTTCTTTACGTATTCAATGCTGATCATAGCGTCGATGACTATGGTTCTGATCTGGCAGAAATATGGAATTTTGCCAGTTTTAGAAGATCACTTTCTGTCACAGCTGAACGTCAAATACAAGGGGCTCACACGCGCTAGTCATTATTAAATGTGTTAAATATTTCCTCTAATTGTATCTCCAGTCGTGACCGGACTGAAAGCAAAATGTCCAGGCAGATGGGCAAATTTGACTTGACATACATAGCACATACATAGCACATACCTTCGTTGATTGCACGGGACGACCTTTCGCTTATGTGCCCCCAGAGTTCAGTGGAATTGGTTCTTTGCTACGCTCTCTTCAACTTTTATTTATACTTATTGGCGCACGTGTATGCGCCATCTGTGGGCGATGTGCAGGGTAGGAGTTGCTCTTTAGAACTCTGCACATATTTATTTACCGTATACGTCAAAATTCACGACAAAAAAAAATTCAGAAATTTCCATCAGAGATGGCGCGACCGCCTCGCTCATGCAACAGGACTCGGAGGAGGAAATGCTCTACGAGTGAGAGAAGCGGAAATTCTGGCACAATTCAATTTTTTTAGTTTAGTTGTTTTTTAGAAAGACGTTTCGGTCAGCGGCCAGCGAGCTGCTTACGGAGGCCGAAAGCGAGAACGAACACTGACAGATTTTTCTGTCCTCTCCGTTGCCGGCGAGATTATTTTAAGCTTTATTTTGCGTACCTCTGTCAGTTTGCCGTTGCTTATTCGTACACAAATCTGTATTCGTATAAAAAAACGCATGTGAAAACTGCTCCTCCACTGCTGTTGAGCACTCGGCTTTATACATTCCAAATTCCTAATCAAAACTTCGATTCGTTTGCTTCTTACTTTGGTTTCTTCACCGATTTGACCCCCCAAATTCTACTTTTATTTTGTTTTTGCTATGCGATACGAGTTTTTACTAAAATCCGACATGCTTCCCTGAATGGCCACTTTCAACCACTGAACTTTGAAAAACTTTGAGACAATTGAAACTGCTGATCTATATGTAATACGTGTTGCGCATCCACGCACACACGCACGCACGCACGTACGCACGCACGCACGCACGCACGCACGCACGCACGCACGCACGCACGCACGCACGCACGCACACGCGCACGCACGCACGCACGGACGAACGAACGAACGCACGCACGCACGCACACACGCACGCACGCACGCACGTACGCCGCACGCACGCACGGACGAACGCACGCACGCATGCACTCACGCACGCACGCACGGACGAACGCACGCACACGCGCGCACGCACGCGCACACACGCACGCACTCGCTCCTCTGTACGCGCCAGCTACAGTTCACGCCATTAGTTTTCTTTGTGACTGCACGAGCACACTGTCACTGTCATGTTAGAGTGTTGGAGTGTCATGTTGGAGGACACACGAGCTGTCGGATGTATAGATGAGGGCGCAAGTGCCAGTGCGGGCAAGTTTCCCACGATCAACCGGTAGCCATAAAGATGCGACCACCGAAATGGGTTGCGGCCAACGGGCCTTGAATTTTGGCGGAGTTTAAATGCGTTGCGCGGCTCCTACCGTACTGAAAACGAATAATACCTTCTTGAATTCGAGTTTCGCTCTGCACGCATCGCCCTCGTCAATGTACAAGTTATACGGATTGTTACTGTGTGAATGAGAGTGCCAGTGAGTGACGGATCCATATCGCTGCATAATAATCGGTCGGGAGTGCAGTTGTGACGAAATCGAGCCACCGATACTCGTATCGTTTCTTCCCTGGGACAATGTGCGAGAGAGGAGAGAGAGGTCGGTTGAGGACCGCGCGCTTGGTGATGATGCACGCACGCACGCGCGTACACGCACGCACTAACTACACGTGTAGAAGGTGCATAGGCGATCACGCTCAAACCGGACGGTCATTCGGTGGTGGCGCGGAGAAAGGGAGCAAAAAAGGTCTGCCAGACATCCTCACGTTTGTAAGTCTTTAGTTTTCGGGCTTTTGGGGCAGTTGTTGTTGTTGGCTGTTGAGGGGCCTCCAACCCTATATACATCCCGTGGAACAAAAGTTACTGTAACTGTCAAATGTTATGTAAATTTGTGAACCTGGCAGTGGCAGGCGGGTCGAAGCAAAACCAGTACTTGGCCGTAGGTAGCCTGGCTACGTATGTACTCTGCGAGAATGGTTGGGGGGTGCACTTTCGATGCCGAGGGGTTGGATTGGGTCATGGAAATAGTCATCATGGGTATGGGTTGGGTTGGCGCCGCGCTCCGCAACAATTTCAGGCGATTGTGTTTTCTTGCAGTCTTTTCGCCACAGGTAAGATTTTGTTGAAGAGCTTTTGGCCCCAATTAGGGAGCTTTCTCAGTTCACAACACAGAGGCAAAACACGGAGATTTCAGGCGATATACTGTAGGTACATAGGTACTTCAGTATAAGGAGGAGGAGAGCAGCAACGCAGCATACCCTACGCCCAAGGAGTCCTTAGGCGGCGGCACCCGTGAGCGATGCCTCCTGTTCGTCAAGCGATGCGCCAGAGCCTGGGGGAGAGCAGCACGGGCCGTCGGCAGAGTATGCCGCCTCTGTTTCGAGCCGGCGGCGCCATGGCCCGTCGACGCACGCTGGCCGTGGCTCGTTTGCAGAACGTCTACAGTGAGTTGTTGTTCCCGCAATGAATAGTGGTGTGACCATACATGTTGTCTTCCGCCTTTGATTTCAAGGCAACCGCACAAAGAGACGTTGTGAGAATTGGGACTTGCATAGGTACCTAACCTGTATACCCGCATTGTACAGTAAATCTTGTCGCGCGCAACCCAGCTCGTAATCGTTTCATTTACAATGCACAGACTGCAAAGATCTGCGTGTCTGCAATGTTTGTTCGACCAGACAACGATAAACGGGCTCGTTTTCTTCGCAGGCGACGTCTTGCTGGAGCCGCTGCAGACGCCGTCGACGCTGCACGTGGGCGGCTGCGCCGAGTCGCCCACCGAGCGCGTGCGCCGCCTTATCGAGGACGTGGACCCGGAGCAAATCGACGGGACTCAAAGCCCCATATTCTGCCAAATGCTCGAGCTGGCCAGAAACGAAGAGCATCACAATCACCGCCAACAGAACCCGGAAGACGGGAGGAACAACGAGGAAAAAATGCCGCTCGACGGCACGGGCTTTCACTGGATCGAGAGGGCCAGGTCGGGGGTGGTGGCGTGTTGTTGTGCAAACGTGATTGATTAGGGGCAACGCTAGGAAGTCGTCAACGGCTCATACCCATCTTCATGACGCCTTTCCGTCTAGAGCCGCGTAATTCGCCAAAGAAATTCAGAAGAACGCCATCTGTAATCTAGGGTAGCGATGGCACGAGAAAATCCGTTGAGAGGGAAGTCCTCGGGTGGAGGCATACATGCAACTGGGGGTGGCACCCCCCCCCCCCCCCAGCCGCCAAGTTTCCCCCTACCCAGACCCCCCCCAATGCAAAAATTTATAAAAAGTTCATTTTTCGTCAAATCTGCCTGCCCCCCCCCCCCCCCAAGAATGGTTCTAAGACCCCCCCCCCCCCACTTCAAAAGCCGATTACATGTACAGGTAAAGACGCCAGAGATCCAATTAAGCACCACTTAATTACAGCGACATCAGTCAAGTACTGTTGAAAGTTTTAGGTGGGTGAAGTTTGAGGAAACCGTGGAGGAGTGTCGCACCCGCTTCTCCAAGCCGCACATTCCACTGCTGACTGTCCAGCAACTGCTACAGGTACCTAATTATTTTTATTTAGAAACTTAACAAAATTGGGTTTGTCCGAATTTGCAGGTGCGCAACTGCCTGCGGCACGGCGCAATACTGCTGGACACCGACCTGCACAACCTGCACCAGCTAATTGGTACGGTTTTCCAGCACTAATTAAAATAAATAAAATTTGTAATTTGCAAACAAATATTCATGAGTGCAAAATACGAAAACACCTTTTCCTTCAAAGGGTGTTTCTTAGCGCACGTTGTCGTATAGCGTGGTGTCGTATAGCGCACATTGTAAAAAAAAAACAACTTTAGAGGCAGCTTTGGACAATTGGATCGGCCGACACGAGCTAACGCGCGCCGAGTCACGACGGCTGAAAACAGCAAGTGTTTTCTTTGAACAAAAAGTCCACCTTTGCGTAACGCTTAGCCCCGCAGAACTAAGTAGTATGGTACAAATTGGTACAACTAAAGGGTGTTTTTTTTTAATTATCACATTTCTTTCTTGAATAACTTTCGCTTCCTTTGTCGGAGTGTTATGAAATTTGGAACACTTATACGCAAGACTTTGGGACTTTGTCTGAAAAAAGAATCGTCGAATTCGGTTGAGGATTCCGAGAGTTATGCCGCTCCAAATCAGATGTAGCTTTTTGGGCAGATTTTACAAACTAAATCGTTTGAATCGTAACTATCCAGTACTGTATGCCAAATTTCAAACGCCAAACATTCAAGGCAGACGCAGCTCGTCTAATACGGTCGGCGCACAGCATTCGCTGCTGCTGCTCGAAACAGCCCCCTCTCCATCCGCCCTCCCACTCGATACCAACCCAATGGCCCAGTGCGCCTGCTCCTTGCCCAGTCGACGGCCATGTGCTACTCATCACTGACACGCCCAAGCAAGAATTGTTCACGGCCCTGTGCTGTGGTCGTGGTGTCAATTTCGCAGTCTGCAAAAAGCGCACTATATGCCATTTCCCACTCGAACGCGCTACATCGGTTGGGGTAGGTACTTGCAAAAAACAGTGACCACCGTGCGAAAGTTGCAGAGACACGCCGAAGCACCTCTGCCCTCCACCTCAGGCAAGGGAAACCTTCCGAAGACACATCTCAACCAAGCACCTTTTCACAGGCCGAAGCGGAGGGGAGGACGTGCTCAGCCCGAGAGCTGAGGTGCAGGAACCCCAAACCAGCTGCACCAACCCCGGAGGGATGGGATTAACTTTTCCGCACGGTAGTGCACAGTTCCTCTTAAAAAACTACTATATATACACAGAAAGCGGATTGCAACAATTATTGAACAGGTGTAAACTTGGTGAACATAGTGACGAGTCCTGTCGGGAAATCGATAACAATATTGATTGCTAGCTTCCCGAGCTCTTCGTCGAAAACGTGCGTAGTACAGCGACAAATAGGGATGCTGCCAACCCGTTTTGTCATTGTTTCACAGCACTTATCGCACTGAAGCTCATTGCAGGAAGCGTTGCGTGCTGGTCAATGGAAATGCCCAGTGCGAGCATGTTGTGTCCATCAGCCATGTGTTCAACTGTGTGGTTGTCGAAAGCGATTTGTCGTCGATGGCATTGCATGTGGGAAGTGGTCGACGATCCAGTCGTCGTTCTTTCTAGTCTCTTCCTCCTGCAGGATGAGCAGCGTGTCGTCAGAGACAGTGAATGACGTCCCTTCATCGTTTCTACTCCGTCGGCAGTCAGCGATGACGTATGTACCATGGAATGCCTCAGTAGTTGCAGGTGAGGCGCCGTCTTTGGCGCTGTGCTGTGCCGCGCTGTGCTGGCGCTGTGCGCAGTGGCGTACCCAGGACTTGATTTCGGCACATACGCGACCATACATGCACCCAGACATAGAAAATTTTACCTTTTAGACGATGGACCATTTAGAGCGGGGGTGTAATTATACGGGCGAGGGGCCTCAAACTCAAATAACTCAAAGTCGTTTGAGCTATCACGCGCCAGAATTCGTTCAGGAAATGAAAAATAATGCACGATCATAGTTCCAAATTTTGCCCAAAATGGGGGTGCGCCAAGAGGGTCGAGCTGCGAAACATGGAAATCAGAGCGCTCCCATTCTCGAAAGTGACCTATTCCAGGTTCAGACGAGTAACTTTCATCATTACAGCACAGCTCTGCGACGAACGGTTGAAGCGCCTATTGCTAACAAAGTTTTGGAACAAAACACCTAAAAAAAATGGCCTTTTGAAGAGGGCTGACAGAGACACGGGCATCGGAGCGCTCCCATTTGTCGAAAGTAACCTATTCCAAGTCCGGACGATCAACTTTTGTCATTACAGCACAGCGGTGTCACGAACGGTTGAAGCGCCTATAGGTGACAAACTTTTTTTTTCGACAATCGACGGTTGTTTGTTTCGGCTTTGTGGATTGTGGCTTTGTGGATTGAAATTCGGCAAATTTCAAACGCCAAACTTTTCTTTTGGCTGGCGCAGCTCGTCTAATACGGTCGGCGAACAGTATTCTCTGCTGCTGCTGCGACTGAAACCGCCCCTTCTCCATCCGCCCTCCCCCACTCCATACCAACCCAATGGCCCAGGTTGTTCGAATGTTCGCCATGTAAAATCTGCCCAAAAAGCGACATCTGATTTGGAGCGCCATAACTCTCGGAATCCTCAACCGAATTCGACGATTCTTTTTTCAGACAAAACCCTTGAGTATAAGTGTTCCAAATTTGATAACAATCCGACAAAAGAAACAAAAGTTATTCGAAAAAGAAATGTGATAATTAAAAAAAAACACCCTATATTTGCAAATAGATTCTGGAAGCTCCGAGAATGCACGTGAGCAGCAAGCGCTCCACCCGGCGCCTGGCCGATGCTCGTGGCGACTCCGCGCCCCAGCTGGGCGAGAGCGCGGCGGCTGTTGCCGGTAAAATTGGGAAAAAAAACAAATTCGAAATTTAAAAAGAAAAAATTCAGCGTCGCGCAGTTCTGAGACTGGCGACGAACCTGCAGCAGACTTGCAGCACGCGCAGGAGCCGACGACGCCCACGAAACGAGTACGGTCGCGTGGAAATTTTTGATGATTTTTTGAATGGAATGATTTTTTTGAATGAAAAGTTCGAATGATTTTTTTTTAATTCGCTAGGCCAATTACGGCTTCTATCGCAAGCTGCCCGCTTCAACCGAGGCCGCTGTCGTGTTGGTGGGCCACCTGAACCAGCTGTTTACGCCTCTCTGTCAATTCGTGCGTCTCCGTCACCCGGCGACGCTGTTCGCCGAGTCACCGGTGCCCGTGCGCTACGTTTTCCTGCTTTTCGCGCCCGCCGTGCACCACCAACGGGACGTCGCCTCTGTGGGACGCGCTCTCGCCGCACTGTTCGTCGATGAGGTGAGAACGAAAGTTTGTTTGTGTTAGTGTGTGGGCCGCTTCTATGATTGCGGGGGCCTTTCTCTGGTCACAATCGACCGCTGCTAGTGAGAGATGAGACCCAGTCAGCCCGATGCTGGAGGGCTGGCTCTCCCAACTTATTAACTTATTAACTTATTAAACTTATAAGCCTAATGGTCACTGCCGCCGGGTTGGTTCCGCTGGCCGGCAGCTCAAGGGACGCCCAAGACATACAGCTCCCAGAGGATAGACCAGAGACCAACCTGTTGTCCAGATGGCTCCGACCATGTCCCAGAGAACGCAAGTCGGGGAGCGAGCACCCACCCTCCCCCCAGTTGCGTGCACATTTTCGAGTGGTACCCCCTTTTAAAATTCCCTACTATGTATACGTAGTAAGTACCTGGGACACTACTGGAAAAATTGCGGTAGCTCAGATCTTCGGCCGCGTCGCGAGAAAGGCGTCGACGGCGGCGGAGTTGGCGGACGGCGTCGACGAGTTCCTGAGTCAGTCGCTCGTCCTGCCCGCCGGCAAGTGGCCGGCCAGTCGGCGCATGGAGCCTCCAGAGAACGGCGCTAGGGTTTTGTTGTGTTTTTTTTTGCGCGAGTGCCAACACCAGACCACAGCGCGCTCGCGTACCTACAAGTCATGAACATA
>JASAMY010002844.1:0-55117 GCA_030248085.1 Paralinhomoeus sp. GSCO2_6 | reverse complement strand
ACATATCGAATGGCAGGCGGTTTGCTGAGATCGTTTACTGTCGAGCACACTGGGATTGGTTTTGTGTGTCGACCACACTGTAGTGTCTGGTTGGTGTGTCTAGTGTGTGTGTGTGTGTGTGTGAGAGAGAGAGGGTACCTTAACTTAAATGCAGTGTTCTATGGCAGGCAGGTCCCGTTCTGTCTTCATGAGCGCGTATGCTCGTGGTTGGAATGGGGTGGGATGGGATGGATGTAGTGCGATAAGAAGGAGCTTTGATTGATTGGCCGGCGTTGGCGTGGCCACCAAGCAGCTAAGGCCCTACGTGCCTCCTCTCCCTCCCCCTCCCCACACCGTTCGCCGTCCCCGCTGCGCTGGCGCGGTCATCCCGCTAGCCGACGCCCATTCGCGGTGCCGCGCGGATGCTGCTACGCCGCTTTCTCCTCGCTGGCGTTGCCATCTCCGCCGCTATCGCCGGTGGGGCCGACTTACTGCGCTGGCTGACTTTTGCATTCGCCGCGACGTGAAGCCGAAGCTTCTTTCTTTCGTTGCTCTCGTTCGATCGACAGTCTCTCTCTCTCTAGAGGTTTAGTAAAAGAAGGGCATAGCAGAAGAGGAAGGCGGATACTTGACTCACTACTACCGGAAAGGTGAACCTGAGACTATGGTGCAAGCGCTACTCTTTGCCATTGTGGTGATGGGTGCGACCGCTGGGGGGCGGGTGAGAGAGCTCGGTGTTTTTTGTCTTGTGCCGCCATGGAGCGAAGTGCCCTTCCGTGTTAACGCAGAGGGCAGGGCCTGCCTGGGCACGCTCGTGGGAGGCGCGACGAGCAACCGGATTCTCGACTGCGAAAGCGTTTACGGGCGTCTTTACTGCGGCCGCTACAACGGCGAGCGCTGGGGCCAGCTGGGACACGTGCCGGCCGTCGACCTCTCCTGCCACGTCGGCGCCGACATTCTCGCCGCATTCGACAGGTGAGCCTACGTCGCGTTGTCTGCCTGCCCCCCTACGCTACGACTTCTAGGACTCGTGAGCCACTGGCGTCCCTGGTCTCGCATCAAAAGCAGGGAATGTGCCGACCACGGCGTCCAGATCGAGGGCACGGGCGTTTGGCAAGGTCGGCTCTCCTCGGAGCGCACCTTGATCAGCGCCCGCGAGTCCTGCGTTCTTGCAGGCTATCGCGCCTTGCTCGGCCCGCTTGATCCCGAAGAGATTGTGTACGGCGAGGTGAAGGCCGGTGATCCGGTGGGCAAGTCGTTCGCGATCGACTGCTTTAACGAAGCGCCCCGTGGCATGAGCCAATACGTCCGCTTCCGACTCACGAAGGGAAGCGGTGTCACTAGAGCAAGACGTCGACCCTCGCAACCTGCTCGACGAGAATTGTGAATCGTTTCCGTCAAGCAGAGAGTAGGTATCTAGAACGTCGCGTCGTGCGTGCAATGGCACGAGCGCTTCGAGGCCGCTGCACGGGCGTCGTGTGCGCAGTCGAACGCGGGCAACGCGCTGCTGGGCGCCAACTTCAAGTACGACGCGCGATGGGGCGGCGTGCGCGGCTTCGAGCTCCGCTGCGCCGACGTCCGCCCCACCGAAGGGCGGGCATCACGCTCGTCGGCCAGCCGCGTCTGCCCTATCTATTCGCCTATCGACGGCGAGGTGCGCCACTCGCGTCTCTCAGCGCCCAGCCAGCACCTATTACAACCATGATTAGCCTTCCTCCTACCGCTCGATCTAGTTCGTTGGCCGCGTGCGCTGGGTAATAGGGCGCCAAAGGCACCCGTCAAGGCTACAACGGCTGCGATAAGGAGGCTGTCGTCGTCCGTGGCGTCGACCACCACGCAGGTGCTGACGCGTAGACCAGCAAACCTTAGATGCTCCCAGTGACACGCAGCGAGACCTTTGTTCGAGACTTGTGTGTCGGTGGGGGGGCCCCCCCCCCCCGTGTGTGTGTGTGTGTGTGTGTGTGTGTGTGTGTGTGTGTGTGTGATATAGGTGCCCCAATGAGCGCCTGTGGCACTCAACACACGTTTTCATGGTACACTCTACCTTGGGCGGTCATTTTAAGTTGGGGGAGTGGCTCCTTGGAACATAACTTGTACGCGGATCTTGTAAAGGTAGTTGGCATCTGGCGCGTGCTTGCTTCAGACTGAACTGCACGGGCACGGAGAGCTCGGTGTTCCTCGAGATGCGCTGCAAAGGCCAGCTCATGGACGTGTCGAAGATGCTGAGCGGCGAGCGCTGCGTTCTACCCGCGCAGAGTTGCTGACCCTCCTCTTCGCCGCCCGCCGTCGCGCACCCACCGCCACCGCCCCCATCATCGCCACTCGTGCCTTCCTTCTAACGCACAACTCTCTGTTGGTTCACTGTGCTTGTCTCTTGACTAAGAAGTAAACCGCCCGCCGTGAGTGGTCACCCGTGTTCTGATGGCGATTTTACTTGGTGTTGAGAGCACACGGAAACGGCAATAACGTTCGCATTGCCGAATCGCTGCGCTTCGATTCATAAGGCCGATTCCTGGGCGCCGCCGCAGGAGTTTTGAAACGGCCTGTACGGTGTACCGCGTACGGTAGTACTGCCGGTGCACAATTGAAATGCTTCGCTGGTTTATACCGTAATCCTCCAACAGTGCCCCTGTGCACTATGCTTTCAACTACTCCTTGGTTGGGGCACTCTTATTGGAGGGGGGGGGGGGGGAGTCCACTTCACCAGGGAGACAGACACCAATGTAGGCAAACTGTGCGTGCGTGTGTCTGTGGCGACCGGCAAACAAGTAAACACTACGTTGTCTAATCAATCGCACTTTCCTCCTCTGAATTATACATTGTTGCTACTCTCTGCAGTGGACACAACCTCCAACAATCGCAACCCTTGCATCGACTGACACAGAAACTGAAAGAAACTCCTAAAATCGCACTCGTTTGGCGTCACCGCCGGTCGTGGTAGCTCTTGGACAACAACGCGCCGTTAGACACGGACCCTTCCGCCCGCAGTGACGCAGACACCACCTTAGTGGATTGACCTTTGGAGAATAAGAGCTGCGTGGGCGAGCGGAAGGGTGCCGCAGCCAAAGGTGCCGAGGGCGAAGCTTGCGTGGATCAACGTGAACGAGCGAACGCACCGGAGAAGAAACGCGGCCAATGGTGCACGGGGAAGCATCGTAAACGTATTCGGTACGGCGCTCTCTGGGTTCTCTGCGGACGCGGACAGAAGAGACGCGCCACGGCGAGGCAGCTGTCGAGGACATGTGTACACGACCGTGTCTTGGTATAGAATGGTTGAGCCCAACAACAGTGTGTACAATATCTACACAACGATTCGCGACTCCAGCAGCAAGGAACGAAGCAACCGGAGTGGCCTGGGGATTGCGTCTTCGACGCAACGCTGAGCGCACGCTTCTGCCAACACCGGTTGCAGACCGGACGCGCCCGCGAGAGGTGAACCGTGACAGCCTAGCGAAACTCGACTGCCACCAAGTCAGCAACCGAAACAGAAACGCGACAGCCGTTGTTGGGCTGCATCATCGTGAGCTGCGCCCTGCGAAGAGAGGCAGTGCGAATGCGGCGCGACGCCGACGCTGCCGCTAGGCGATGTGTGACCGCTTGCCCACGCCGTCACGCCCCGACCGTTCTGCGCCGTTCTCGGGCCCGACATCGTCGCTCAACGTTCGTCCCACCGCCGTCATTTCACTTCCGGTCGAGCCACCCGAGTCAATGCGGTGAAAGCTGGCCTTGTGCGGGTCCAGCATGCCCTCCGTCGACACGGACGCCCCCAAGCGTTTCGCCGGCTACAAAACAGTCAACTCAGTCGCCCAATTCAACCGCAGCGTCAACTGCCTCCGAGCCGAGCCGAGACCGACCTGTTGGGTTGGGTCGTACTCGAACTTCATAATCTTGAACTTGCGAACAAACCAGACGAATGGCACCGGAGCCATCGTGCCAACAACTAGAGTTCCAGCGAAAAAGAGTGCCCAGGTTGGGTACTCTCTTTTGACTGTCTTTGCCTAGAACGGAGCTGTGGTTGACGGAGGCGCGCCGCCGCTGCAGCGACGACCTCTTCCTGGACATAGGCACTGTAGGAAGGCGTTTGCCGCATTGTCGTGAAGACGCTGGCGGCGAACAAGCCGAACATGAGGACGGGACAGGCGAATCTCCAGGTCCACTGCCAGTAGAAGCCCGGGTACTCGCCCGTCATGTAGCGGATGTCGTCACAAAATCTGAGAACACGCACAACGATCCGTACGCCATGTGCGTGTGTCCGTTGCGCTGTCGCTGGGAAGGGTGTCGCCGCAGCGCTGCAGCTCACCTTCTCCAACCGTAGACGTAAACAACGCCAATGACTTCAAAGAAGGCGACGGCCATTAGTCCGTAGCTGCCGGCGAACTTGTCGAAGAGGTCGACGTAGTACTCGCCGGCGCGCGTCACGAACAGCGTGCCGACGAAGGCAGACACGAGGCAGATGAGGCCTGCACGAATGGCTCATCCGCAAAGCGCCAGCAGCTCAACAGAATCCTCACCGGTGAGGATGGGCTTCTTGAGCCAAGGAAAGAGACGGAGGTCGTGCAGGGAGGTGATGACGCCCTCGAGCGTGCCGAACATCGAGCCGAGGCCCAGCATGAGCAGCATCAGAAAGAACATGACCGCCCAGAGCGGCGAGATGGGGAACTCGACGATCGCCTGGGCGAACACGATGAACGCCAGACCGGTACCCTGCGCCGCCTGGAAGCGACTCTGGTCCACAACCGGCCTACGTGGGCCTGGCGCGGCTGGCTCGCTCGCCTCCTTGATAATCGCGTTAAGGTCGCAGTCGTTTGGCGGCACGAATCCGTGAAAGGGCGTGTTGGAGAAGTTGAACTGACTATAGGCCTTGTACTGGGCCACGGTCATGTTCTTGCCCGGGCCGCGGGCGCCGGGGAAGGCGGCGTACATCGCCTCGACGTTCCTGAAGGAGGACCGGAGCGACGACGTCGCCGGCTGCCGGCCACGAGCAGCGCAGCGACCTCGCGATGCACTTCTCCTCGTTCATGACGCCCTTGTAGCCGAGCACGGAGAAGATGGCCAGCGCCGTGTAGAGCGAAGTGATCAGATTCGCCGCAGACAGCAAGACGACGTCCTTCTTGACGTTGTTCTTGATTGGGTTGTACGATGAGAAGGCGATCAAACCTGAGACACGGCCGTCCTCCTGGCTCGACAGACCATGCGTTCAGTGAAACGCACCCACCTCCGAACGCCAAACCCATGGAGAAGAAAATCTGTGAGGACGCCTCCAGCCATACAATCGGTTCCATTAGCCTGTGGATCTAAATCTGTCCTTTGTTTGGTTTTGGTTTGCTCTTAGTCTTCGCGCCATTGGCTAGCGCACCTCAGGAGTGATCATGTACTTGATGCCGGTGAATGCGCCGGGCAACGTGAGGCCGCGCACCAAGAAGATAGTCGTCACGATGTAGGGGAAGGTGGCGGTGACGTACATGACCTGCAGTGGGCCACGTCCGCAGCGCAGGAGGCGGCGTGAAGCGGGCGCGCCTACCTTTCCAGAACTCTTGATTCCTCGAATGACGCACGCGTAGACGACAATCCAGGCGATGACGAGGCACAGCACCATCTTGAGGTTCAGTCCGCCCAGATCCTCAACCGAGCCGGTTGTGTCGATGACGACTCGGTACCAGTAGTAGGAGGTCTCGGAGCTCTTGACGCACTCCTCCACAGGACCTGTCGTCCCATTTGCGGACACCTCGGACGGACACGACTGCAACGGAGCACGAGACTGTAAACTTGGCGCGCGATTCGACCGAGTCGGCTCTCAACCTTCCAAGGCAGATCGCCCAGAGTGAACGAGCCGTAGAAGTAAAAGAGGCACCAGGTGATGATGACGTTGTAGTAGAGGGCGACGAGAAAGCTGATGACGGCGCTCGAGATGCCGACGCCGCCCATGTAGGGGTGGACGGCGTTCCAGAGGCCGATGGGGCCGACACGGAGGCGCTGGCCCATGCCCATCTCGAGGAGAAAGAGCGGAGCGCCCAGCACGAACAGCATCACCACGTAGGGAATGAGGAAGGCGCCTGCGTCGCGACCTCGCGCAACGTCTACTTCGCAGTGCCTCAGCAGTCACGCTCCTCACCGCCGCCATATTCTTGACAGAGATAGGGAAAGCGCCACACGTTGCCCAGACCCACCGCGTACGAGGTGACGCCCAGCAGGAACTGGACCTTGTTGTCCCAGCCCTCTCGCTGGGGCAACTCCGCCTCCGCTTCGGAGTCCAGCCTCGAACGGACCATCCGCTCGTTCTCCGACATTTAGCCGGAAGAGGGTGTGGTTTCCAACCTCCTTTTCGCCTGTTTGTCCAGCTTTTCAATGGCTATTGTGCTGCCTTCGTCGGAGAACGTCACCGATCGGCCCGTTGTGACACCGAGAAGCTGCTGGCCGTTGTCGAGCGGCTCGACGTCCACCTGGAATCGCTTCCGTAATGGAAAGGAATCCGATGTTCGTTTATCGCGGGCAAACGAGCACCAAGAGCCCAAAGATTCATATACAATGTAACTCTCCATTTATACCTGCCGAACTCCGCCATTTTCAGTGGGAATCGACAGCGAGAGCCGTCGAGGAGCCGCGTCGACGTCGTCGGCTTCGTCAGCTGGCACCTCCGCCTGGCTGTAGAGGCCGTCGCCGTCAATTCTGCCTTGGGCGGATGCCGAGTTGGCGTCGGCGAGCAGGTCCTCGATTCGTCCAGTCATGCCTCGACGCTGACCAGCCCAGACACGTTCACCAGCAAGCCTGCTGCTGTGCAGATTATATGAGAGGCGGCGACAGCGACGACGCCTTGACTACCTGTCTAACAGATTAGCTCACTCGAGCAGGAACTAACAACACTCGAGACTAACAGCAGCTCACTCGCCACAGATCCCCGCTAGGCTACTACTACTACCGACAACCTAGTCTTGCCAGAAAACTGGCCGAGAGCGAGCGCCATTTTTCGATACACAAGAATGCGATCGTTTAACACTCGCACTGATTGAACTCGATCGCGGTGGAAGCGATGCCGCAGCAACAGCAGCCAGGGGAAGCAAGGCTCTCCGTCTCTTTGCCAGGGTGCGCGCCGACAGCAGCGGCCGCTTATTATGAATCTCGACGCGCTCGCTTGGCCGCTGCGCACCCGACTCAATGGCATCCTCGGCGGCGGCGTCATGCGCCAGCCGGCCGCTTATTGCTCGTCGGCGGCTTGCCTTCGCTTTTATTTCTTCAACTGCGCCGACGGTTGTCGGTAGCTCGCTTCTCTGTGAATCCGATCTAGCGGCCTATGCGGCCCACTGCCACGCCAATTAAAGCCGGCAGCGCCGTCAGAGTGAGCAGCAGCAGCAGCACGACGTCGTCGACGCAGTTGCGAAAGGTACCCTCAAGAACTGATGAGCTTGCAAAGAAGCGTTGGCGAGTTCATCGTCGTTCTTTGAGTGCAAAAGGAGTGCGACGCCTCAACTGAAGCAGCCAAAAAGCAGACACCCGCTTCAGAGACGTGAGGTATATAGGCACATAGTAGGTATGTGCTCATCTGCAGATATAACTAAGCTACAGTGAGAGCTTGAGGGAGACTGTTTATTTACGGCGTGGTCAGGCGGAAGTAGCAATCCTGAGAGAAAGAAAAAGAGTAGTTGCGACGCCGTGCGATAACGAAAGGCGAGCAAAGCTCGAAAGGACGCTGCCGTCTGGCCGTGCCAGAGCGGAAAACAAGCGGGTGCACATAACGGCGAAACGAAAAAACACAAGATAGGCTTGATTCATGGAGACCGACTTGGCGGTATGCGGCGCCGGTGAGAGGAATGACAACTAGGCTAAGACAGCCAGCTTTCCGGTAGCTAGCTACTGTGCGCGTCGGTAGCGGAAGAACGAGCGAAGGGCAGCCAGACGCTGCTGGAGCTTTGCCAAGTGGCTGGCGTATGGCCGCAGCTGGCACACGAGCGAGCCAGCAAGTGGGGCAGGCTTAGAGGGCACGTCGCGCGTACAGCCGGACGCACACGAGCACGCTGGCACGTGTGGCGCTGCGTCGACGTCACCAACGTCGACGCCAGCAGAGGCCCGGTTCACGTGTACGGATTGAATTGCGCACCGCGCCAAGTTTGTCTTACAATTACAACGGTGCAACGTCTGCCGACAGCCGCTACGTTGCCTTGACGAAGAAGCGAGCGGCGAAGGAGTGCGCGTTAACACAACCACGCCCGCCTCTTACCCAGTTCTGCTCGTTTACGCAGACGGCCAGAGGCTTGAGAGAGCGTGTCACATACAATACTACTATGTGGAAAGTTGCAGCGTCGAATGTAGACCTGCCGCTTGTCATGGTACACGCAACTTCCTGTTGGTCCAGGCGGATGTTCATTCGTACTATGGTATATGTCAAGCAACAAGGCCAGACGGGTGGGTCTCCTTGTCACTCAGCTCGCCGACAACTGGCGGCGCTGGCGCGGCGCTGATCGCGACTGCGTGACGTACGGTCGCGAAGTTGTTCTACGGAATTTGGCCTCGAATGCGCCCCGCGCGCTCACTCCCGTATAGCGTTGCAGTGCAGTGTCTTTTGCATGACCCAATGGCTGTGTTGGGCTGTCTCGGCGCACGTTGTTGACGCAACGAATAAAAAACCAACCTGCGGTATCCGACCGTGAGAAAGAAGGGGGCGATTTCATGGACTGTATGGAGAGCCCACAGAGAGCGAGAAGGAAGATAAGGGCGAGCGAATAGAATGAAACAGATCCCGCCTTCAAGGGCGAAGAAAAACAACTGCGGAACCGCATGGCAAACGCGCAAGCGCCTTCTGATACGCATAATTTAGCTCCCACACAACGTTAGCGCACATGCAGAGCGTTGAGACGAGATTATGGCACTGCCCGAGGAAGTACGAGCACTAACAACGTCAGTTCCAGCAGAAATATACGCCGAACAGATCGCGCGTGACCTGGAGACGAAAAGCTACATACATTACGTAACATTTGTTGTCCTTTGCGCCACTCCCAAAAACGGAACGAGCAGCACCGCAGTCACGGTCATAGTCAGTTTAGATGTACATGCGGTGTGGCCGGGAACACTTGCTCGCAAGCCACACGCGCGCACCGGAAAGCGACTGTCATCGGCGGAGTAAACGAATACTCTGATTACGCGACAAACTGTTGCCGACGCGCCGGTTGGTGAAGCGGGCTTCGACGTCGTCAACGGCGTCGCTTAAGCGCCGCTTCCATTCATTGACGGCGGCGCCGGCTGGCGCCGCTAGGCGGCCTCGGCCTGCGATCTCGGCAAGAGAGTAGGCCCCGACGGCTGCGGCGGCGTCCGCTCCGGCGTCGTCGACGAAAGACGACTCCCATCCCGCTGCGTCCATTCCGACCGCCGCTGTTGGTGCGCCGCTGAGGACTTCCGGCTGGCGGCTTTCCTTTCTAGCGCGTCTCTCCCCCCCCCTGGCCCCACCCACACAGACGACAACAGAAGCGACGGCCTCGCTCCTCGACGCGGCGCTTGGCAACGCAACGGCGGCGGCGGCGGCGGCGGGCGTCGGCAGCGCAGTGAAGCTGACGGGCGCAGTGAAGCTGACGGACGCCTTCGCTTTCTCTTGCCTTCTTCCGCGCGTCTTTCTGCCAGCGAAGGCGACTGCGTCTCTGCCTAGCGCGGCGAGTAAGGCGGCCTGGCTCGATGCCAACGCGTCGCCAAGGCCGCCGGAGCCGTGCACTTTCCCACCCGTCCACGAAGCATCCTTCTTCATCTGTCACACACCGAGTCAGTCAGACGGACGGCAACGGGAAAGCTTGGCGGTGTAGCCTTTCTTAGTCTATCCAAGTTGCACCTCTTTATGTGCACGTAATGTACCTATGCGGTGAAATGATTCTGTGATTCGTGTCATTCAAACTCGCATGCGCAAAAAACAAAACATGTGCAAAAATACGGTACATTCGTCGCAGTTGCATTTCCAGTACACTTTGAAACTGAGTACGTACGGCTACATGTACGTGACGAACGTTTGCTTGAAAACTTGTAATTGAAAGTTTTAGAATTCCATTGTCATTTAGCAAATCTAAGGTCTCGTTTGAGCGTACCAAAAGATTTATACGGTTTGAATTAATACTCTAGTACTAGGAATGTAAGTTAAACGAGTTCTATGTTCGCGCCGAGGCAAGGGATCCGCATGAATGAGATGGCGATGCCAGCATCGAGAGAAGCGCAAGCGCGCAGCACTGGAGCGTCGATGTCCCAGAAGAAGGAAGGCGCTCTGAAGCGTGCGCTGCGTCGCATCCGCAAGCCACGAGAAAGAAGCGGCAGCAGCCAGCCGGCCGAGCAGCGGACTGCCGGCGCTCGCTCCACCTCGAATGGCCGCGCGCCGTCGGACTCCGCAGCCGCGGGACTGCCCGGTCGTGGTCGAGGCGCGTCGGCGGCGACAATGCAGAGAGGACGCGTGCCGAGTACGCCCACGTCTTCGCTCAGTTCCTCAAGCTCCTCCCGCAGCACGACCGGTCGCGACATCTCCGGCGGGCAGCAAAAGCAGACAGCATACGTCAGAAGAATGAATCCAACTCCTCAGCCGGGGAGAATGATCTTGCCGGCGACGACGAATTTGAAAGCAGCAGAGAAGAAGAAATCAGGGCCAACCGTCGCCAGTTCAACGTCGACGGACCAGCCGGGGATTTCGAGGGATTCCAGAAATCAAGCCGTAGAGACGAGCCGAGCGAAGTTGCAAAAGACGAACAGCGGCCCAGGAGCACGAGTGGATGCGTTGGAGAGGCCGATCGCGTCGTCGAGGATCGACTCCTCCACTTCGCGGCGACGTGGGGCGTCGTCACGGTCGTCGCAGGGCCGCCGGCGCCGCAGCAGGACGAGGCGCGGCCGCGACGGCGCGAGTCGACGGTCGCGGTCGCGCAAGCCGCACCCCAACACCAAGGAGTACCACCAGAAGATCAGCAAGACGTGGGCTCGGCGCGGCATTGACGTCGGCTGCAAGTACATCGACGAGTACCGCGACTCGCTCTGCTTCTCGCCGCCCTGCGAGGTCGAGGCGGTCGAGCTCGACCGCACGCCCGTGTCGCCGAAGAGCGTGCGAGAGATGAGTGGAAAGGATCCGCAGTTGCCCGACGACGACGACGACTGGCCGAAGAGAGACGACGCGGGCTCGGCCAGCGACAGAAGCTCCTCCAGCCAGCTCGACTCGCCCGGCCTGCCCGCCACTTCGATGCGCGGCAACGTCGTCAAGATCAAAGAATTTGTCGAAGCGCTGTCGACTCTGCGGCGCTCCGACGACATCGACACTCAGAGCGACGACACGGCTTTGGGCTGGCTCGTGGCGGCGGTCGACTCGGCCGAGGAGCAACTGGACTTGCTGGCGGCGTCGGCGAAGCTCCGCTCGGCTGTGGACGGAGTGGAGGTGCGGCTGACGCGCGCTCTGGTCAAGCAGGTGCTGCAGGACTACGTCAGCGACGAGCTCATGCGCAAGCCGGACGCCGCACGCCTTTACAAGCGCCCGGACGCGCTGCCCTGGTTCCCGCCGGCCCAGCGAGCCGACGCGCAGCCGGTCGTCGAGTTTGGCGCCTTCGTGCGCGCCCTGCGGCCCTACCTCGACATGAAGAAGGTGTCCTTTGCATAAGCGACCAGTCTTTACTGCTGATACACGACGCACCCGTTGTACCGCTGGGCTCGACAGGCATTGCTGCGAATGAAGTGAGGTACGCGTCGTCGTTGTCGTCAACGGATGCACACTACCGAAACTTCACGATCGGCGCTCGTAATTACTATTGTGAAATTTCGTGTTCCCGTCATGTAAAAATACTACCTGCTACATGCGTGTGCTGCGTGGTTGTTGTTGTTGTTGTTGGTTTGGGGGCGACTCTAGGAAGCCTTTGAAAGGCCCATTTAGAATACCCCAAAGCAACGTTCACTCTTAGAGCTCCTCGAAGCGTCCAGAGGCATGGCACAGCCCCAGGACATCTTTTAGAGAGAGCTCTCGAATCTGCTGGGGAGTGGCGTACGCCATTCCCCACAGTCTGAGGCGCAACACCGCGAGGGCGTCGCACTGCCCTAGGAAGTGAAGACACGTTTCGTCCTCCACCCCGCACTTGAGACACACTTGGCTGTCGGCGAGGCCGATGCGCCGAAAGTGCGCATTGAGATAGTGGCCTGAAAGCACACCGCACACTACACGTGCCACTGCACGCGGCAGCTTGAGAACTCTCCTGGACAGGTCCTTTGACGGGCCCGCGATCAGTTCCTTGGCCTGTCGGCAAGACTGGAGAGCATCCCAGCGGAGGCGGTGCTCTCTGCGTCTCCAGGCGTCGAGTTGCTGATGGACTAAGGCCGGACTGACGGCGAGCGCCGGCTCCGGACCTACAAACGGCGTCAGCGATCCGGCACGAGCCAGAGCGTCGGCGCGTTCGTTTCCTGCAACCCCTGAGTGTCCTGGAACCCAGAACAGTTGAATGCTCCGAGCACGAATAGCGTTGAGCGCATTTCTGCACTCCCGTACAAGACGAGAGCTCGTCTTGCAGGAACTAATGGCCAGGAGGGCGGCGCGACTATCAGAGAAAATCGCGACGTCCTCCTCGCCAACCTCCAGCCCCGCCAGATGCTGGGCAGCGTAGCTGATGGCCAAAACTTCCGCCTGAAAGACGGTTGCACTTCTACCAAGCGGTATCGATTGCTCCACGTTCAGAGACGGAATGTACACGCCGGCGCCGACGCCAGCGCGACGAATGCTTGAGCCGTCAGTGTAGCAAGCCACAGCGGCCATCGTCGTCTCTGGCGGCCGCCCAGCCGCCCACTCTTGCCGCGAGTGAACCTTAATGGAAAAGTCCATCTCAAAACTAAACTCAGGACCGATAGAGTCGGCCCTGAGTGCAGCTGCGGGCGCGGCAGCGAGTAGTTGCCCCTCGATGAGCGAGTGTGGACCGCGCGCACCGCGCCACTGGCCAGTCCGCTTGAGTCGGTAGCAAGCAGACATGGCTGAAGCCTTGACGACGACGTCCAGCGGTGGCAAGCCCAGCAGGACCTCCAGCGCGGCCGTCGGCGTCGACACCATGGCCCCTGTCATGCAGAGGCACGCCAGTTTCTGGACCTTGCTTAGCTGAATGCGAGCAGTTTCAATCTTTAGCTCTTTCCATAGCGTCGCAAAGGCGCGCGCCTAGCGACGGCGTCGCTAGGCTAGCGACGCTGGCGTCCCTTTTTTTCAGGCAGATAATGGTATCAGTTTGTACGGAGATGAAAAATGCGCCACACCCCCGGAACAAATTGGTACAAATCAGGCGCGCGTATCTCAGTGAATTTTTTTAGTGAAGAAGCAGGCACATTGGCGGGTCGCACGTCTGTCACAATGGCTCGTTGTAATTATGTGCGTATAATGGGAAAGGCCACCCCCAACATACATACTCGTGCCCATGCCGCGGGCTTTCTTCAACAACAGTGTTCACAACAAACGAACGATATTACCACGTGGCGAAATTGTATGCACAACCACTAAAACACATATAACGTACAGCGCCAGTTCAGATTATAATGCCACTGTAGGAAGCAGTTGTTGCAGCAACAGGCTGCACACATAAATTCGATGCGATTTAGAAACTTTATACAGAGTCGACTTTTGTTGTGATATTTTTCAAGACGTTTTTGCGTTAGACAGTGACACAAGCGTCGACTTTTGTCAATGGAGCAGGCGCTCAGACACCTGCATGTGCACCAGAACGTGCTTTGCACATACTAACTCTGCAGTGTTCATCTCCGATGCTTCTCACTGGGGGCTGTGGTTTGAACGGCCAACGTCGAGCTGAGTGAAGGACTCAAACTGCAATTGTCACCAAACAGAGAATTTTACAGAACGCCCACTGTTGCGCAATTTGTCAATGCGCAATTCATCTTACTGGCATACTCCGCTACAACAGCTCTTGCTTCCTTTTTCGCAGATGTTGCTTCGCCTCTGGCACTCATCGACGTCATTACAAATGTTCGGAAACTGTGGACAGAATCAGAATATTTCTTTTGTGCACCAGTTCGTGAACGGTATATTCGCTTGTCGGCAACGTGGCCTTGTAGAGAATTGGACTCACGCCCGCAAGGTCCTGGGTTCAATTGTCAGTGTGTGTCACGCCGTAGTGCCACAAATAGGGGCATCTCCAAAATCGGCACACGGCAATGTAGGCATTTTGGTCTCAAGAGTGGGTAGCTCAGTGGTAAGACGTTGTCTCGGCGTGCTCATGGACTGGGGTTCAACTCCTACTCAATGCCCCTAATAGATGCACTGCAGAGGTGATGCACAGGCACTTTGGAAGGAATGCCGTCGACTGCCTCAATGTTCTACAGTGCAGTCAGTAGGCCACAGATAGGGGCACCTCCAAAATCGGCGCACGGCAATGTAGGCATTTTGGTCTCAAGAGTGGGTAGCTCAGTGGTAAGACGTTGTCTCGGCGTGCTCATGGACTGGGGTTCAACTCCTACTCAATGCCCCTAATAGATGCACTGCAGAGGTGATGCACAGGCACTTTGGAAGGAATGCCGTCGACTGCCTCAATGTTCTACAGTGCAGTCAGTAGGCCACAGATAGGGGCACCTCCAAAATCGGCGCACGGCAATGTAGGCATTTTGGTCTCAAGAGTGGGTAGCTCAGTGGTAAGACGTTGTCTCGGCGTGCTCATGGACTGGGGTTCAACTCCTACTCAATGCCCCTAATAGATGCACTGCAGAGGTGATGCACAGGCACTTTGGAAGGAATGCCGTCGACTGCCTCAATGTTCTACAGTGCAGTCAGTAGGCCACAGATAGGGGCACCTCCAAAATCGGCGCACGGCAATGTAGGCATTTTGGTCTCAAGAGTGGGTAGCTCAGTGGTAAGACGTTGTCTCGGCGTGCTCATGGACTGGGGTTCAACTCCTACTCAATGCCCCTAATAGATGCACTACAGAGGTGATGCACAAATAAATAGACCCCAAATAGGGCACCTCTAAACCTCACCACAAATCACAAACTTACATTTCAGATTAGACAAAATTTACGCTAGAGGAAGACCCACCCCAAAACAAGAGCACCACCACCAGTCATCACCACCCAGCGCGCTTGAGGAGACACCAGTCACCTCGTGCCCTCGTGACGCATAGCTGAACTACAATGTTTACACTTAAATATGGGGGGCATCGCGTATAAAGTACGTACGGGAGTGTGTGTACCTGGGAAAGTGTGCCTGTATGTATGCATAGCACAAAGCAGCGCCCTCCATCACGACGCGTCTCTTCGATAGAAATGCGTCAGGTAATAAATAGCGAGTGCTCATTTATCACAGTGCTTATCACGTGCGGTATCTGTAGCATAGGTGCCCACATAAATTGGGCCAGAGGAGGGGCAAACCGCCAAACTTGGCGGTTTGCCCCTCCTCTGGCGGCTGTTTGCGCAGTTGGGCTAAGGCGTTGGCTCCAAACCGCAAGGTGCGGGGTTCAATCCTCAGCGTGGCAAGACTGCCAATAACAGTAACCCCCTTGGGCAAGGGGCTCACGCAAAAAGCCCCCTGATCGCAGTTCTCATTGAGAATCGATCTTGTATAAGGCAGAGGTAACCAAGGACCCCTCGGTCCCCCTCTCGCCTGAGACTTCGGTCTCAAACCCTCAAAAAAAAAAAAAAAAAAACTTTTCGAAGGCAGGGGGTGGGTAAATCGGGATTTTCGGGATGGAGTTTTATACGTCGAAATTGCACAAAAAATGGTACTTATTCGATTAAAAATGGACCAAAACGGTCCAAAAAGTAATCTACACGCTATTTATACATATGTACCTTTAAGCTGGAAAGTACAAAAAGAGCGCCGCAGGCACACTTTTTACCATTTTTGCACGACAAATTGGCTTGTAGTTCCAGAAAATGAAAGCCAGGGGAGGGGTCGTCCCGAGTCTTTCGGGATAGGGTCTTCCAAGGGAGGGGTATACCCCCCCCCCCCTATACCCCACCCATGGGCATGTGGGCTCAGGGGGGGGGGGGGTATGGGGGGACGGTCACCCTACCCAGGCTATATCCGTTCCGCTTTTTTGCGGGAGAGAGGCTCCCCTGGACATCACCAGGACCCCCTGGACGCCTAAAAGGCTATTCAGACCTCATTTTGGGCCAAAAAAGTACCACCCCCTCCACAATTTCCAATCCCGGACATTTTATCTAGGATGGCTCTAGACCCCCCCCCCCTGGCTTTTGAACCAATCTACATGCCCATGGGCACCTATGCTCTGTAGTCATTGTAGTCGAGGGTTAGGATACCACAGCAGTCACCCTCAGTCGGATGATTGAGTGACGTGGAGATGGGCCTCGTTGAGCAGCGCGCCGAAGTTGACGAATGTGCAGGCGCGCGCTTCGTCGACTTCGAGCCAGCGGATTCCACGTGCTCGTCCGAGAGGGTCACTGCCGCGGCGGCGTTCGCGACTCGCGCCAGCCGGAAGGTGACGACCTTTGGCGCGTGGCGCGTCGAGGAGAGTAGCGCAGTTGGCGGCAAAACTCCCAGTCGATCTCGTGGTCGGCCTCGCGCAGCGCAGGCCGCTCTCTTCAAACGTCTAGCGCGTCGCCGCTCTCCGCTCATCCTCGCCTACAACGACTGCCTTGCAGCTCCGCCTTTCACTGTCGTGTAGCGTCAGCAGCTACGGACTTCCCACCAGGATCCAGCCGCTCTATGGGCGGACACCTGTGCTGCTCCCTCGAGCACTGGAGCAGCAGGGACTCCATTTGATCCTCTAGCTGCTGGAAGACAACTAGGCCTGCCGCTCTCACCGGTGCAGCGGGCCAGGCTGCGACCTGAAGACACAACTATAACAATGCGTGTTGCTGCGAGAGGCGCGCTAGTGGGGGCGGATCACTCGCGGGCGCTGGGCAGCTTGCGGCAGAGGACGAGGAAGGAGGAGGAGACGGCGGCTCCGCTGAAGAGCCCCTCCTTGCCGTTGAAGGTGGCGCTCGCCTTCTCGTGTTAGAGGAAGGCCTTGCCGAGGTGCTCGTGGCTGGCGGCGCTGCCGCTGACGCAGGGGCAGACGTCGCCGACGTGGACGGTCTGGTAGGTGGCGGGCTGGTTGGCGCGGTTGGCGGCCGCCGCCTCGCGGAAGGGCAGCCAGCGCCCAGCGGTAGTCGAATCCCATGCGGTCATCCTCGTGGTAGGCGAGCAGCTGCATGGAGCCGACGGCGGCGCCAGCTTGCCGGTCGCGGCCCAGCAGCGGTCCATGACCAGCTCTCCATGCTTCTCCATCTGGTTGCTTTGTGATTTTTTGTTTTTTGTGATAAACAAACAGCATACAAATCTTTGGCGCACGATTATGTTGTGGGCGGGCACTACGAAACACCTAAATACCACGCTTCCATCACGCTCTCAATGTGCACAGTACACATAACGCTCGCCGAGACTTTGGCTCTATGCAAATTCCCAAAGCTATTCAAATCGGCCGAGTTCGTGGAGACACCGGTGACCTCGTGACGCATAGCTGAACGCACTGAAATGTTGCCATTTTATTAATCGGACATAGTGTGCGCAGCACGTACGGCAGTGCGCCTGGAAATAAAACGCTCGCCGCAATCACAAAAAAAGCAGGCTGATTGTGCAATGTATAGAGACACTGCAATGCGCCCACCCCCGCGCTTCGCGCGCGCGCGCGTATTTTGTACAGGGACAAGCGCGGGGGTGAAGCGACGGCGTCGCTAGGCTAGCGACGCCCAGCGACATAATGGGACGTCCCGTGTGGGCTCGACGCTATGGAAAGAGCTACCCTGGGCCACCAAACCAGTGCGGCATAGGTAAGCATAGGGCGAACGACTACTGTGTACAGCCAATGCACAACAGTGGCAGTCAGACCCCATTTGGAGCCGACCGCTCTCTTAACCTGCCAGAAGGCGCGAACTCCTTTGGCGGCTTTGCTTGAGACATGCGCCGCCCATGTAAGCTTGGCGTCGAGCGTGACGCCCAAATACTTGACCTGACTTGACAGCTGTAGCTGAGTGTTCCCCAGCTTTGGCAGGCGGAGGCCTTGCAGCTTCCGTCGCCGCGTGAAGAGAACCAATTCGGTCTTGGCCGGTTGAATGGCCAAATCTCGCTCCACGCACCAGCGGTCTGTGGAACGCAACGCTTGCTGTATCAAAGCACAAATTGTGCTGAGACACATGCCACTGACGACAATGGCGCCGTCGTCAGAGTACATCTGAGCGAAAATGCCTTGGCGTTCGAGTGACACCAAAAGACTATCCACCACGAGTGACCACAGAAGGGGCGAGAGGACGCCCCCCTGGGGACAGCCGCGCTGGACGCTGACTACCTTTGAGCAGTCCTCCATGGTGGCGGTGACCAGGCGCTGCTTGAGCATGCTCTCCACCCAGGTGACGAGGGCCGGCGGCGCCGCGCGGCCCTGCAACGCCTGTGAGATCGCTTGGAAGGGGGCATTGTCAAATGCCCCCTCAATATCAAAGAAGGCCGCCATGGCAAACTGCCCGGCCTCCAACGACTGGCTGAGACGGCTGACGAGCGAGTTAAGAGCCGTCTCAGTAGACTTACCCGCTTGGTACGCGTGCTGACACGCGTGCAGCGGACTTCGAGCCAGGACAGTGTCCCGTAGGAACCTGTCGACGAGCCTCTCGAGCGCCTTCAGAAGGAACGACGAGAGGCTGATTGGCCTGAACGACTTTGCATTCGCGTAATCTTCTTTGGCGGGCTTTGGGATGAAGACCACCCTGACTCGACGCCACGCCCTGGGGATGTAGCCCAGAGCAATCGAGGCGCGAAACACGTTGCACAGACTGACTAGCAGGGTGGGCAACCCCTTCTGCAAGAGGGCAGGGAACACCTCATCCTCCCCCGGGGCTTTGAAGGGCGAGAAGGACGAGATCGCCCATTTCACCCTCATTTCTGAGACGATCTGGTGGGCCAGGCGCCAGTCCGGCCGCGCCTGCGGCAGCGGTTCCGGACTGGCCGGCGCCGTTGCTGCGCTGCTGCCAGGAAAGTGGACGGACAGCAGGTGAGAGAGAGCCTCCCCCCTACCAGCCGTGCACTCGCCTGTCGGCAGGCGCAGCATACCCAGACGCACACGCTTGTCCGTAGACAACACCATATACAGCTTCGAAACTGCAGAACTTCCCTCAATGGATGAGCAGAACTCCCTCCATGAAGAGGTCTTTGCTTGGCGTAGTTGGCGCTTGAATTGGCGCTGCACCGCGCGGTATGCCTCCCAGTCCAAAGCGGATTTGGACGCGTAGTAGCGCCTCCAGAGGCGCCTAGCTTCTCGGCGCAGTTCGCCAAGCTGACGAGTCCACCAGGGGACCCGACGCCCAAGGCGCAGCCGCTTCTCTGGACATGCTTCTCTAAACGCAGCGCCGACGTGGCGATACAGCGTTGACAACTCCCCTTCGATGGACTCGGCCGAGTCAAGCTGCTGAGCAGCTGTTGGGCGGCCCCACCGTCTCGTCAGCGACTCCGTGAATCGCTGCCAGTCTGTTGCCCGCCTGTCTCGGTAGAAGACCGGCGGCGGCGGATCTAACGCTAGGCTGAAACAGATTTGCATGTGATCCGAAAAGGACGTCTCATCAGAGACGCGCCAATTCTTCACTTCACACGCAAAGTCTCTAGAACACAGAGTGATGTCCAAGACTTCACGACGAGCGCTGGTCACGAATGTCGGCTTACCACCGACATTGAGCACCTCTAAGTCGACGCTGACCAGGTAGTTGAGGAGAGCGTCGCCCCGGGCATTCGTGTCTGAACTGCCCCACACCGTGCTGTGCTGCGTGGTGCATTGATATACAGTATTGCAGGTATTGCGGTACTCCCGCTACTCTACACTACAGTGACTCTCGATGTAACTATAGTTAGTTAGTGACAATAGTTACTCGATGTTTAGTTCTTTTTAATAGGTTGGTTGGTCGCTCAGAAAGCACCAACCGCCCAGCTCGACCGCCGAAGCGCCAGAGCGCGATCTTCAGGCGGCAGCCACCGTCCGTACCGGACAGCGACCGCCGCGCCGGTTTCACGCTCAGGCGGCGGCGCCCTCGCTCATCATCACTCCGTGCGCCACGCGCAGTTTGACCCTCTGAAGTATGATCTCAGTTGTAACAAAAAAAGTATCCCTGGAGAGACGTCGCGAGCAAGCATCGTATTGGCGGGTACAATGTTTACAGTGTCAGTGTTATACATTCTCACTATTGTCGTTGCGCACGCAGCCGCGGTCACCGGTCGGGTAAGCTCCATCCTCGATCCTCAAGTTGAAAAAGTTGGAAAAAGAAAAATGGGTTTGCGATGGTGTAACGATGTGGTGTGGTCCCTACAGCCTGCTGGTCATTTAATTATCGATTATACGGGTACACGGAGTTAACGACATGTACAATTCAAATGCGCAACCCATGGCATAGGAGAGAAGTAGAAGCAGACGCTCATGGCGGGGAGTCCGGTGGGCAGACGCGGTTCATTTTTTCGAGGACGTGGACACTGACAGCGACCTATTCATTGTTCGACTCTACTGAGCAGTACTGCTGATTTCGGCACATCTTTGTACCCTCGCAGGCTTCAACCAACTTAGTTAACAAAACAAAGCAAAGCAGCACAGCACTTTATTATTTCAAATGAAGCATTATGTACTCCAGAACTGGAAAGAGCTGGGGCAACGCAGGGAGAGCAGGGGCGACAACTGTCACGGCGGTTCCGTTTTCAGCAGGATTGTCTAAACTTCTGCCAGGTTATCCGCTAGAATCAGCGCTGACATTGCAATGTGGAATGTCCGACAATCGTACCGAAAGCACACATGTGATGCCTGTGCTGTCCCGTTCGTTAGTTGAAACGTTAGTGAGGCGTCCCAGGATGATGCAGCTTTGCTGATGAATACGTTGTTGTGGATCGCCCTGTGCGCTGCAAACCCTCGTCATAGAGTTTGATGCACAACCAAGATATACACAGTGTGTAAGAAATGGATCCTCCGATATGGAACGGTTCCCGTACGTGTACAATGTGTTCAAAAGCTGTCTTAAGTGTGTGTATGTTGGACAAGTAAGTAACAACGCAATCGCTCTATTTCTAGCTCCAGTAAATAACCGAATTCGCTGGATTTTTCGATTGTTGCGTTAACAGCACGTGTGTACCATATAGAAACTCATGCCCAAAGGAACTCGAGACCAACTTCGCGATAAGCAGAGCAAGCTATGCGTTAGAAGCTAGTAGTGTCAAACAAGTATGTATGGGCGAACCGAGCACACGTGAAGTGTACACCGTTGGTTCACTGTGCAATGGCTATTCTGTTTTCAACAACCTGAAGTCCATTCCATTAATTGAGTGAACAGACACTTCTTATCCATACGACTGCGATCTATGGCAAATGAGAGACAATCGCTACTTCACACTGAAGCGGTCCGAAAGCAATACGGATCCGATTGGGAGTAAGCTGATTTTCTGGTTGTTGTTGTTGGTTTGGGGGCGACTCTAGGAAGCCTTTGAAAGGCCCATTTAGAATACCCCAAAGCAACGTTCACTCTTAGAGCTCCTCGAAGCGTCCAGAGGCATGGCACAGCCCCAGGACATCTTTTAGAGAGAGCTCTCGAATCTGCTGGGGAGTGGCGAACCGTTCCTGACAGTTCGTAGGCGCAACACCGCGAGGGCGTCGCACTGCCCTAGGAAGTGAAGACACGTTTCGTCCTCCACCCCGCACTTGAGACACACTTGGCTGTCGGCGAGGCCGATGCGCCGAAAGTGCGCATTGAGATAGTGGCCTGAAAGCACACCGCACACTACACTTGCCACTGCACGCGGCAGCTTGAGAACTCTCCTGGACAGGTCCTTTGACGGGCCCGCGATGTTCCTTGGCCTGTCGGCAAGACTGGAGAGCATCCCAGCGGAGGCGGTGCTCTCTGCGTCTCCAGGCGTCGAGTTGCTGATGGACTAAGGCCGGACTGACGGCGAGCGCCGGCTCCGGACCTACAAACGGCGTCAGCGATCCGGCACGAGCCAGAGCGTCGGCGCGTTCCGTTCCCTGCAACCCCTGAGTGTCCTGGAACCCAGAACAGTTGAATGCTCCGAGCACGAATAGCGTTGAGCGCATTTCTGCACTTCCTGACAAGACGAGAGCTCGTCTTGCAGGAACTAATGGCCAGGAGGGCGGCGCGACTATCAGAGAAAATCGCGACGTCCTCCTCGCCAACCTCCAGCCCCGCCAGATGCTGGGCAGCGTAGCTGATGGCCAAAACTTCCGCCTGAAAGACGGTTGCCTTCTACCAAGCGGTATCGATTGCTCCACGTTCAGAGACGGAATGTACACGCCGGCGCCGACGCCAGCGCGACGAATGCTTGAGCCGTCAGTGTACACAGCCACAGCGGCCATCGTCGTCTCTGGCGGCCGCCCAGCCGCCCACTCTTGCCGCGAGTGACCTTAATGGAAAAGTCCATCTCAAAACTAAACTCAGGACCGATACAGCAGAGTCGGCCCTGAGTGCAGCTGCGGGCGCGGCAGCGAATAGTTGCCCCTCGATGAGCGAGTGTGGACGCCGCGCGCACCGCGCCACTGGCCAGTCCGCTTGAGTCGGTAGCAAGCAGACATGGCTGAAGCCTTGACGACGACGTCCAGCGGTGGCAAGCCCAGCAGGACCTCCAGCGCGGCCGTCGGCGTCGACACCATGGCCCCTGTCATGCAGAGGCACGCCAGTCTCTGGACCTTGCTTAGCTGATTGCGAGCAGTTTCAATCTCTACCCTGGGCCACCAAACCAGTGCGGCATAGTTAAGCATAGGGCGAACGACTACTGTGTACAGCCAATTCACAACAGTGGCAGTCGACCCCATTTGGAGCCGACCGCTCTCTTAACCTGCCAGAAGGCGCGAACTCCTTTGCGGCTTTGCTTGAGACATGCGCCGCCCATGTAGCTTGGCGTCGAGCGCTAACGCCGAATACTCGACCTGACTCGAGCTGTAGCCGAGCGTACCCCAGCTTTGGCAGGCGGAGGCCTTGCAGCTTCCGTCGCCGCGTGAGAGAACCAATTCGGTCTTGGCCGGTTGAATGGCCAAATCTCGCTCCACGCACCAGCGGTCTGTGGGAACGCAACGCTTGCTGTATCAAAGCACAGATTGTGTGCTGAGACACATGCCACTGACGACAATGGCGCCGTCGTCAGAGTACATCTGAGCGAAAATGCCTTGGCGTTCGAGTGACACCAAAAGACTATCCACCACGAGTGACCACAGAAGGGGCGAGAGGACGCCCCCCTGGGGACAGCCGCGCTGGACGCTGACTACCTTTGAGCAGTCCTCCTGGGGGGCGGTGACCGGGGGGTGATTGAGCTTGCTCCCCCCCCCGGGGAGGTGGGCGGGGGGCGCCGCGCGGCCCTGCAACGCCTGTGAGATCGCTTGAGGGGGCATTGTCAAATGCCCCCTCAATATCAAGAAGGCCGCCATGGCAACTGCCCGGCCTCCAACTCACTGGCTGAGACGGCTGACGAGCGAGTTAGAGCCGTCTCAGTAGACTTACCCCGCTCGGTACGCGTGCTGACACGCGTGCAGCGGACTTCGAGCCAGGACAGTGTCCCGTAGGAACCTGTCGACGAGCCTCTCGAGCGCCTTCGAAGGAACGACGAGAGGCTGATTGGCCTGACGACTTTGCATTCGCGTAATCTTCTTTGGCGGGCTTCGGGATGAAGACCACCCTGACTCGACGCCACGCCCTGGGGATGTAGCCCAGAGCGATCGAGGCGCGAAACACGTTGCACAGACTGACTAGCAGGGTGGGCAACCCCTTCTGCAAGAGGGCAGGGAACACCTGATCCTCCCGGGCTTTGAGGGCGAGAAGGACGAGATCGCCCATTTCACCCTCATTTCTGAGACGATCTGGTGGGCCAGGCGCCAGTCCGGCCGCGCCTGCGGCAGCGGTTCCGGACTGGCCGGCGCGGTCGCCGCGCGCTGCTGCCAGGAAAGTGGACGGACAGCAGGTGAGAGAGAGCCTCCCCCCACCAGCCGTGCACTCGCCTGTCGGCAGGCGCAGCATACCCAGACGCACACGCTTGTCCGTAGACAACACCCATAGACAGCTTCGAAACTGCAGAACTTCCCTCAATGGATGAGCAGAACTCCCTCCATGAAGAGGTCTTTGCTTGGCGTAGTTGGCGCTTGAATTGGCGCTGCACCGCGCGGTATGCCTCCCAGTTCAAAGCGGATTTGGAGTAGCGCCTCCAGAGGCGCCTGGCTTCGCGCAGTTCGCCAAGCTGACGAGTCCACCAGGGGACCCGACGCCCAGGCGCAGCCGCTTCTCTGGACACGTTGAAACGCAGCGCCGACGTGGCGATACGCGTTGAGACAATTCCCCTTCGATGGACTCGGCCGAGTCAAGCTGCTGAGCAGCTGTTGGGCGGCTCCACCGTCTCGTCAGCGACTCCGTGAATCGCTGCCCAGTCTGTCGGTCGCCCGCCGTCTCGGTAGAAGACCGGCGGCGGCGGATCTAACGCTAGGCTGAAACAGATTTGCATGTGATCCGAAAAGGACGTCTCATCAGAGACGCGCCAATTCTTCACTTCACACGCAAAGTCTCTAGAACAGAGTGATGTCCAAGACTTCACGACGAGCGCTGGTCACGAATGTCGGCTTACCACCGACATTGAGCACCTCTAAGTCGACGCTGACCAGGTAGTTGAGGAGAGCGTCGCCCCGGGCATCGTGTCTCAACCGCCCCACACCGTGTGATGTGAGTTGGCGTCGCAGCCCACTACGAGAGGCAGCTGCTTCGCGCGGCTGAAGGCGACGAGCGCCCCGAACTCTGCCGATGGTGGTAACGTCGGCGAGTCGCTGGGAAGGTAGACTGAGGCGAAGACGACTTTGCGCGACCTGCCCGGCCACTGGAAGTTGACCAGCACCGCTGCGACGTCGCGAGCGCAGAGCTGAGGCAGCGCTGAAACTGAGAGACCATGCCTGACGAAGATACAGGTCTCGGAACTTGGACACCAGTGGCCCAAAACAAACTTCCCTGTTGTCCAGAGAGACCGCAGATCCTCTTCTCCGTAGACCCAGGGCTCTTGGATGAGAGCTAGCATAGGAAATGTATGCGTTTCTGCAAAGCGACGGACAAGCACTCCTGTCGCCGCCTTACAATGCTGCAAGTTAATCTGAGTGACGAGGAGGCGTGACGACGTCATTGAAAGGGCGTCCACGCTGCCTTCGTGTCACCGTTCTCCTCCGACTTCTGCCCAGCAAAGTTGAAAGAACCCGGCCAGCTCGAAGTACGACGGGAACTGCATGGCCTGAAGAGCCACTACCCGACTCGTCGTCCACCCCCAGGTCAGGCGGACGCCCTTGTCAGAGGCGCTCCGTGGTAGACGCGCCACTGCGCCACCGCCAGCGACGCACTCCGCTTCACAGCCAGAGAGAATGGTGTCCGTCTCCCGGAAGGCTTTCCGGAACGAACACCACCATCTTCGTCCGCCTCAGCAGGTCCTCCGCTGGCAGGACGCTGAGCTGCTTGTCGCCGAGCCAAGCCCCGCGACGAACGTCTTGAGCCAGTCGAGCGACTTCTGGTCCGCGCACGTCACCAGGAAGACGCCGCTCTTGAGGCCCGACTCCTCGAACTGCACAATGCCTGGAGCCTCGTCGATCGCCTTGATCGTCTCCGAGCGGATAACTCGGCCGTCTTCGTCCAGGTTGCCTAGCGAGTCACCGCGATAGATGACGCCGACCTGGAGCGCTCGCTTGGCCGCCTCAGCGAAGTTGAGGGATTTCGGCCGCTTCTTCTCCCCTTGGCTGGACGGCGTGCCGGCCGGCCGGGCCCGCTTTTGGACGCCGCCGCCAGGGGGCGCTGCGCTGGGATTTTCTGGTTGCGCAATGGTAAGAAAGGTTGGTTCCCTTCTAAAAATGGCACCAATGACTAGTGGCAATTCAGTTTTCAAATTGGGTTTTTCCACCGTAGGTGCGCCAGCAAGTACCACCCACTCAATTCTGATACACAGTCAACGATGCGCCTCATGAGGCGCTTGAACCCGTGTCGATTTTCTTCTTGCTGGCTGAGCAATGGTAAGAAAGGTTGGTTCCCTTTGAAAAATGGCACCAATGACTAGTGGCAATTCAGTTTTCAAATTGGGTTTTTCCACCGTAGGTGCGCCAGCAAGTATGATCAGCTCATTTTGATACACAGTCAACCAGATGCGCCTCATGAGGCGCTTGAACCCGTGTTGATTTCTTGCTGGCTGAGGGTGAAGTTAAGTCCCAATAAGTTGATGAGACGAGGCCAATATTAAAAAAGTCGTGGCACGTAAATAGCGTTCATGGAGGGGAGGACGCTCAATGCTTCCCTTCGTCGTTATCGATCGGCGAGAGGCGGGGCGAAGCGATGGAGCGGAGGGGACTGAAAGGCGGAGGGAGGAAGGAACAGCCATGGCGAGCGGGCAAGCAGCGGGCGAAGGACGCAGCTGCAATACGAGCTCTCGCCGTCGCCTCTAACTGTGCTGTGAGCGTCCCTGGGCGGCGCAGACTTCTCACGACGGGCGAGCAGCCGCTGATCGCAGAGCCAGTTCCTTCCTCGTCATCGTCCACGTGAGCGGACAAAGGCAACCTCAACTTTGTCAGCCTCCTCAGTGCACCTCGCACTCGCAGCGGAGAAACTCACGTGAAGAGACAAAAGGTGTTCCAGTCGACGCCGTTTGACGGAGTGGCGACGCGACCGCTCTCGTCTGCCTGCCACTGCCCCCGTTCATCAGAGTGCGCCCTCGCGGCGCATTATTCATAGGAAAACCTTGGAGTTGACAACCATTTTTACAACGCTGAAACAACGCGTCAGAAATGGAAGCCGTTACCAAAAAAGAAGAGATCGAATTACTGCCAAAGGGGTTCGTACTTTCTTGGTGGTTTGTTTGCTCATACGCAAGCTTAGGAAGAAACTGCTATCGTTCGCCAAACCTACCACTTCTTCCCTAGAGCCCGTCCTGACGACGGCTGCAGGCGAGGCATCAGTTGCAGAGACTACGACTGAGTGTCCATGCTTGGCACTACAAACACTCAACAAACCTGCCACATTCGAATAAAAAACCTACAATAAAAACTTTATGCAAATATGTATCATGTACAAATAAACATGTATGCAAATAAGTCAAAAGGAGCTACAGTATTTGTCAATGAATCTTGAGCTTGGGACTAGGATTGAAACTTTTCCTTGACGAACAACCCAATTTTTTGCTGTTTATCATGAAGTCTAAAGAGGAGTTGGAGATCCCTTGGTAGGTGTGTTAATGTTGAAGTCGCAGTAATCGTGTGCTTACATTCTACAGACGCAGTCTGGTTCAGGAACGACAATGTGGCCATTGTCGATGGCTCGAAGAAGTCGTCGTCGAAGACGGACGCGAAGGCGACCGTCTCCGTCCTGCAGTTGGTTCGTTGCTTCGTTGCAGTTCTTTCTTCCCATGTCGTCAGTGAGGGAACTTGTGGTCGGCTCAGTTCCGTTACGCGACCTGGGGCGACCGGCTGCTGCTGCTGGCGGGCATCCTGACGTCGGTGGCGTCCGGCGCCGGCTGGCCCGCCATGTCCGTCATCTTCGGCGGCATGTCCAACAGCTTCATCGGCGCCGAGAGCACGCTCCAGGCACGCGGGCCAGCGACCGCGCTCTCGACCCGACGCGCCAGTAGCGGCCCTTTAGACGTTCGGCGACAGCAACTTCAGCGCGGGCGCCTGGACGGACCTGTCGGTCGACGTGAACCTGGAAGCGCTGGGCAAGCAGGCTTTCTACGACAAGATCGTCGAGAACTGCATGCAGTTCCTCTACCTGGGCGTGGTCATCTTGATCTCGGGATATATCATGGTTGGTGAATGGTGGGTGGCGTGACGGTGCTGACGCCGCTCGCGCCCCTTTCTCGATAGGTGACCATCTGGATCGCGACCTGCGAACGCCAGGTCGTCAAGATCCGCCGGGAGTTCTTTCGAGCCATTCTCCGACAGGACATCGCCTGGTTCGACGCCAACCAGAGCGGCACGCTCACGTCCCAGCTCTCAGAGTCAGTGCGAGACCGTGAGCCAGTTGTGGTGGCTAGGAGAGGAGAGAAGAGGTGTCTGGTTCTTCAGCAACCTGGAGCGCATCAAGGAGGGCATCGGCGACAAGTTCGGCCTGCTCATTATGTACGTGGCGCAGTTCCTCTCCGGCTTCGTCGTCGCCTTCGCCTACAGCTGGAAGATGACGCTGGTCATGATCGCCATGGCGCCCCTCCTCGCACTCTCAGCCGCCTTCATCGGCAAGGTCCGCCCTCTCCCCCCCCCCCCCAGCCTCGGACGCTCGCCTATCATAGCATCGCCATGTCAGATGATCGCGAACGCCGCGAAGCGAGAGCAGGACAAGTACGCGGTGGCTGGCGCAATCGCCGAGGAAGTGCTGTCCTGCATTCGCACCGTCATCGCCTTCAACGGGCAGCAGCGGGAGTGCACGCGGTCCGCACTCGACAAACCCCCCCCCCCCCCCAAGTCGATGTCTCTCCGTCGCTTATTCAGCTACGAGGCGGCGCTCGCCAGCGGCAAGAAGGAGGGCATCATGAAGTCGCTTCTCAACGGCTTGGGTTTCGGCCTCGTCTTTCTGATCATGTTCAGCGCGTACGGACTCGCCTTCTGGTGAGCAACTAGCGTTTGTTGGCACGCGCCTATGACTGGTGTGGCGTCCACCCCAGGTATGGCTCAACGTTGATCCTCTCGGGCGATATCGAACGGGGCACCGTCTTTACGGTGCGGTTTCCGACCCGCATTGCTTTCGGCGCATTTGAGAGCGCATTCATTGGCTGTTAGGTGTTCTTCGCCGTGATGATGGGTTCCTTCGCTCTGGGCAACGCGGGTCCCAGCATCGCTTTAATCGGCACCGCCAAAGGCGCCGCTCACGCCATCTTTGAGATCATCGACAGGGTTCGTATGCCAACTCGTCGACTGCGCGTCCCATCGCCCAACCCTTGCAGAAACCCACCATCGACCCCTATGACGAGGAGGGCGTGGTGCTCAGCGAGCCGCTGGGCAAAGTCGAGTTCCGCGACGTCCACTTCGCCTACCCCACCAGAAAGGACACGACGGCTAGTCTCTTCTCCTGCCCCCCCCCCCTCAATTTTGCTCCACTCCGACAAGTGTCGCGTGCTTGCAGGTGCTGGGCGGCTTGAGCTTAACGGTGAACGCTGGCGAGACGGTCGCGTTGGTGGGTCCCAGCGGCAGTGGCAAGAGCACCGTGGTCAAGCTCATCATGCGCTTCTACGATCCACATTCCGGGCAGGCGCGTTGACGACTGCGCTTGCGGAAGGGGCCCACGTGGTGAAACGGAGTGAGTGGGTTGCTGCAGGTGCTGGTGGACGACCGCCCGCTGGCGGAGCTGCAGCTGCGCGGCCTGCGCCAGCTGGTGGGCGTCGTCTCGCAGGAGCCCGTCCTCTTCGACGCCACCGTCGAGGAGAACCTCCGCTTCGGCAATCCCAACGCGTCGCATCAGGACCTCGTCCGCGCCTGCAAGCTCGCCAACGCGCACGACTTCGTCTCGCAGCTGCCTGAGGTCACAGCCCCCTCCCTCCCCCCCCCCCATGGGTCTGCCTGAGCACATAGATATGTTGTTGTTGTTGTTCTTCAGGGCTACAAGACGAGTGTTGGAGAGCGCGGCGCGCAGCTGTCGGGCGGCCAGAAGCAGCGGATCGCGATCGCGCGCACCATCGTCCGCGACCCCTGCATCCTGCTGCTGGACGAGGCGACGTCCGCTCTCGACGCCGAGTCGGAGGGCGCGGTCCAGGACGCGCTCGAGAAGGCAGGCAACGGGGCTCTCTTTCGAAGCCCACCCACTGAAACCGGCTCCAAGACTCCTTCCTTCAGGCGCAGAGTGGCCGGACGACGATCATCGTGGCGCACCGGTTGTCGACCATTCGCAAGGCGGACAAGATCATCGCGTTGGAGGGCGGCCTCGTCAAGGAAGTGGGCAACCACATCGAGCTCATGAACCTCAAGGGCCTCTACTACGCGCTCGTCACGGACCAGACGTTCACGCACGAAGGCTCGGGCTACGCGAGCGCCGACCTCAGTGACGACAGCGAGAAGGGTGCGCGTGTCCGTCCGTCCGCCCCCTCCCTCGTTGTGGCCGCCTGGCGGGCGCGAAGACGTCGCGTTGCCCCCGCAGACCCGGACGACGACAGCGGCACGAGCGTCGACGGCGAAGGCGCTCCCAAGCCGCGCCACCGGCCGCGCAGTCGGGGCAGCGGCTCTCGCACCCATCGCCAGTCCGACCGCGGTTCCGTCACCTCCGACTTCAGTGGATCGCGTACGTGCTGCCCACCCCCCCCCCCCCCCTACCTCGCTGAAGACAACCGCAGACATTGCAGCGACCAGACAGCCTACGGCGCGTCTGCTGAAGCAAGCCGGAAACGGAAGTTGAAAAGCTGAAGATGGAGCTCGCAGAGGAGGGTATGCCGTAGCGGTGTTGCGCGCGTTGCGACGTGCGACTGCCTGGCTGCCACTCGAAGGTGGTACGGTGTCGAACCTGCGAGAGATTCTGCGCGAGGCGCGCGGCCAGTGGTGTCCCATCGTCATCTCCATGGTCTGCGGCACTCTGCGCGGCGCCGTCATGCCCGCCTTCGCCTACTTCTATGGAGAGATCTTCTCGGTTGGTGGACCATGGAACAGAGCGATTTGCTGGGTCTGAGTCAAACTTCTATATGACGACCGCTGCAGACGTTCTCGAAACGCGGCGAGGAGCTGAGGTCGGGTGCGATCTTCTGGTCGCTGATGTTCGTCATGTTGGGCATCATCGAATGCGTCACCTGGATCTTCTCGGTACCTACGGCTCATATTCTAAGACGGGCGCGAGCCCGTGAGTGCCGCTGCTCGCGCCTTGTTGCAGTCGTACTTCTTCGGTCTGTCGGGCGAGAACGTGACGATGAATCTGCGCATGAAGGTCTTTCGGAACGTGCTGCGCCAGGACGTCGCCTTCTTCGACGACAGCCGACACGCCACGGGCAAGATCTGCACCCGGCTCGCCACCGACGCGCCCAACGTCAAGGCGGTACGCGCAGTACACAACCGAACGAGTTCCTTTCTACATGTGTAGAATCCCCATACATACCGTATGACACCAAGGACGCGTATCACTACACATTGTTGCGTACTCCATGCTACGGTGGCTTCGTGGACGGTCAGCAGTGGGCGCGCCGGCGGAGTTTCTCGGAGGCGCAGCGCTTGATGGCGGGGTCGGCGGCGGTGGCGGCGGTTGCTTCGTCGGCGTCGGCGGCGCCGCTGACGGTGATGAGGACGGCGGACTGGAGGAAGCGCTTGTGCTCGTCCGAGGGACTGGCCGGCTGGCTCTTGGCCGTGGCTCGCGCGACGCAGGCGTGCGGCGGCGGCGTGGTCGCGGGCGAGGGCGAGTGCGAGCGCGTCTGCCGCTGCCGACGCGACTCCTCCAGGTAGCCGTCGCGCATGCTCTCCATGATGAACAGCACCACCTGCACCCTGAATCGATCGAGGCCCAAAGTCCGTGCCTGCGCACGCGCATGCGAGCGCAGACGACGGCGAACCAGGCGCGCTGCACGAGATGACAGCGAGTGACGCTGTTGTCCCACTCCATGGAGCAGCCGATCAGCGCCTCGCCAAACACCCCCCACAGCTTGGGGTCGAACTGCTTGCCGATTCGGTAGTGGGTTTTGCCCAACTGCCTGAGGTAGTCGTCGACCTCGTCCACGTCCTGTAGTCTCTTGATGACGTAGTCGATGGAGTCCTCGAACTTGAAGAAATGGTCGCGCAGCTGCCGACTGTGGTTCTGGCTGGAGGTGAGGAAGCGGTTGGGCGTCTCCATGGTGTCGTCGAAGAGCTTCCTCGACTCGGGGCTCTTTTGGAAGATCTTCCGGAAGACGAGCGCCGCCGCGTAGCCGGGCCGCTTCTCCGTCGCCTGCGCCCACGTTCGCTGGACGTGTCGGATCTGAGGGAGCGCGCGCGACGTGCTGCCATACATACGGTGCTGGACGACGGCGTGACCACTCGCCTGCGTCGGCAGGAGATCCAGCTGGCTCCTCTGCTTCTGGGCGGAAGAGGATCGCGCTCTCATCGCGCCCACGGTGAGCAGGTTGTTGGAGCGGCGCTGCTCCGCCTCTCCCTGCCGCTGGCCGTAGTCGTGTCGCGGCCCCGCCAGCCTGCTCGGTCGGCGGGCCCTCTGCGCGTCCGAGGCGGATCGGCCGCGCAGCCGCGGCCCCGTCCCCTCCTCGTCTGAGCTACTTTGATTGCCCATCGGCTGGCCGCTTCTCCTCTCTCTTCCGGCCGCTTGCTCGTCCCTAATCGACACGGCTACTTGCGCCGAACTGTCGTGCCGCCTTTCTAGCGTGCGTAGAACCCGCGCGGTCAAACGAGCCCACGCGCGACACGGGGTGCAATCATGGCAAACTACTGGGCGCGTATGCACAGTCGAAAATCTAGCCTAGCATTTGCTTGAGTCTTGAAGAT
Organism: Paralinhomoeus sp. GSCO2_6; assembly: GCA_030248085.1. Taxonomy (NCBI): domain Eukaryota; kingdom Metazoa; phylum Nematoda; class Chromadorea; order Monhysterida; family Linhomoeidae; genus Paralinhomoeus; species Paralinhomoeus sp. GSCO2_6. The sequence continues at coordinate 22,778 of JASAMY010002844.1, read as the reverse complement.
TCGAGCACGCACTTGTCTAGCCGTATGCACAGTCTAGCAAATGCTTCAGTCTAGAGTAGCGTCTACCCATTTTTAAGACTCAAGCTCAAGACAGCTCAATATCAGTCTAGGTTGTTTTTCTTGAACGCTAAATTGTAATTTTTGTTGTTAAAAAGGCTCGGAGATGTTGGCAACAGCAGAGATATATGCGACGCATGCAAGAACGCGAGTTTTTGTATTTGCCGACCGGAAAGAGATGGAGGATCGCGAGCTGTACAAGCTGTATAAGCGCTTCACTAGCGAATATCGGGCATGAAATCGCGCACACAATGGAAATGATATTAAAAAAACAAAAGTGCAGCAGATTTTTTCGGCTGTCGGTTTAACTTTAACTAAATCTTAACTTGCTTAGCTTGCTTAACTGGGTATACTTGTCTCTTGCATTTTCTTTGCTTTAATTGGCTGAAATAGCTTTGGTTGTCGTCTGAGAGACTCATTTTCACTGCGAATGCTTAGTTTCACTGCGTTTTACAGTTGATATATAAAGAATAGTCACGTAAATCACGCTTTAGTTTCGAGCTTCTGCTTGAAGTAGCGTCTTGAGCAAGCGTGTGCCGTGCTTGAACTGTGCATACGCCGCATCAGTAGCATCTAGTTCAAGTCAAGACTCAAGTTTAAGCAAATGCTAGAATCTCGAACTTGAACTGTGCATACGCGCCCTGGTCTCAAGTTCGAACTTGTGAGTGGGACGAGAAGCTTGCGCTGGCGTCGGCCGCCGCTTACGTCGCCTGCTCGGTGGTTTTGCGCAAATGTAATCGCTTGAAAAAAAGGCGATAGAATAGGGTCGCGGGTTGGCGCAAATTGTAGACGGCCGGCATTTATGAGCGTCGCGCCAAACAGCTGCCGAGAGAATGAGGTGTTGCGTGGGCACTTGGTAGTACGGGCTTAGAGGCTGGCCGATACGGCTAGGGAGCCCAGCCGCTCGACAGGTGATCGTGCCGGCTAGAAGCAAAGCAATCGATGTCGTCGCAGGGACGACTACCACCGACGCGCGTTGGAAGACGTCAGCGCAGATGGCTCGATGGAAGCGTGCGTGCTCTGCCGACTCATCGGCCAATCATTCATTCTCGGGACGAGAGATGAGGGTAATAAGTAATTGTTAACTGCCGTAGTTGGGCTGCTCGCCAAGAGCGAGATGAAAAGGACTGGAGCGCACGCATTGAGATAGAAAGAGAAGCGACGTTCCCAGCGCAGCGACTCCGAACCGCTCGAATGTCAATTCGAGCGCTAGTGTGTCGTTTGAGGCGGCGAGGAAAGGAAGCGCTTGAAGGGGGGTCGTTCGCAAGTGCCCGGAAACGGAGTCGCGCCCGGCCTGTCTGTCTCCCTCTTTCTCTCTCTCTTCGCTCTCTCTCTCTCTCGCTGGACGGCGGCCGTTAGTGACGCGTACGTTCCTCTGCCTCGCGGCCGACGCGGACGTCAAAGCGGGTCGCGGTCAGGTAGTGCAGGTGCTCGCTGTCCCACGAGTGGCTTGAGGAGGAGCAGGAGGAGGAGACGAGAGCGCCTGCGTCCTCGCGGCCCACGACGCCTCCGGTCAGTGACGTTTGCCCTGCCCGTCACGCAGCTGGACGTACGGGCAAAAGGGTCGACTGCGCCGATGGAATACGCGACTCGACCACTGAGGACAGAAGAGATGTATAGTCGTAAAGCGGGGGAGTCGCGTCGTCCCTTCACGTCCTACGCGTACGCGCCACGCTCAGTATTCAGCTAGCTTTAGCTGATTGCGCCGCCATATACCGCGTAGTCTAATGCGACGCCGCTGGCGTGTGGGAACGGTTGTGGGACAGGACGTTTCGGAATACAGCTGCGCAAAGAAACAACTGCGGCCCTTTGTTTGTGACGAGCGCCAGAATTAGCCGCTGCCATCACGCTTACTTAGATCGTTCGTACGTACCAACGAAGCTACCACTCACACATACACGCACACCACTTGATGCTACACAAGGCGCACGAAAAGACGTACACAGTGTGTATGTACTGTGTACATGCACACTACAGCGTGTATTTGTATTCGTATCGTATTTTTATGTTTTGTGCACTTTGTGTGTACATGCACAGCACAGCGTGTACTGTAGCTGTATACCGTGTACCTTTACATGTATGGCGAAAGGCACTGCCAACAGTTGTCTGTCGTATTGTGTAGCTAAGAGCAAACGTTGACCTCAGTCTGGCTGGCTAAATTGCGCAGGCTTTGGACTTTCGTCTGGCGAACGTGTTCACGGCGGTGGTGTCGACGGCGATCGGCATTCTCATGGGTCTCTACTTCGGCTGGAAGATGGCGCTGCTCGTCGTCGGCATCTTTCCCTTCATCGGATTCGGCGGCTACATTCGGACGCGGCTGCGGGAGGGCGGCGCGAAGCAGGACTCGACACTGCTCGAGGAGGCGGGCAAGGTGCGCAGCCCCCTGTGGGAGGCCGAGGGGGAGATGGGAGGGCGGGGGGTGGAGGTGCACATAACGGCCGTCGCGACTATCGCAGGTGGCGACGGACGCGATCGAGAACGTGTCGACGGTGCAGTCGCTGACGCGCGAGCGCCGGTTCCACGAGCTCTTCTCCTCGCACCTCGACCGGCCCTACCGCGAGGCGATCAAGCAGGCGCACATCCAAGGCGCCTGCTTCGGATTCGCCACCGCCGTCTTCTTCTTCATGTACGCGGCCGCCTTCTGGTTCGGCGCCTATCTTGTCACCGTCGACGACATGACCCCGCTGGAAGTGATCAGGCGAGCTCCCCCCCCCCTTTCGCGCCCCCTCGCGCAGCTCGTGCGAGTCGGCCACCGCCTCTAGGGTCTTCTGCGCAATCAACTTCTCGGGAATGGCAGTGGGCTGGGCGACCGCCTACTTTCCCGAGTACCTCAAGGCGCGCTTCTCGGCGGGGCTCATCTTCAGAATGATGAACATCAAGCCGCGCATTGACAGCTGCGCCTCGACGGGCCTCAAACCGGTCTGGCTCTGATGGAAGGCGAACAGTGGGGCCGCGACATACGACTACGTTTGCTTGCAGGAGTTGTCGGGACGCATCAGTTTCGAGAGGGTCGACTTCTCCTACCCCACGCGTCCGGAGGCGCAGGTGCTGGACAATCTCTCGTTCGAGCTGGACGTGGGCAGGACGCTGGCGTTGGTCGGCAGCAGCGGCTGCGGCAAGAGCACCGTGGTCGCGCTCCTCGAGCGCTTCTACGATCCCAACGCAGGAGTCGTCGTGAGCTGCGCACAGCGACGACAGGCGGGCACGCACGCTGACGCGCACGTCTGACGCGTCTAGCGCGTCGACGAGCAAGACGTGCGCGCCGTCAACGTGCAGCACGCGCGCCGGCACATGGCGCTCGTGAGTCAGGAGCCGGTGTTGTTCGACTGCTCCGTCCGGGAGAACATTCTCTACGGACTGCGCGAGGAGGACGTGACCGACGAGGCGCTCTTCGACGCCGCCCGTCTCGCCAACATTCACGACTTCGTCGTCTCCCTGCCAGATGTCTGTCTGCCCTTGGTCGCGCGCACAACGAAAGACACGCACGCACGCACGCCTACTCGCTACCTACAGGGCTACGAGACGCGCGTGGGCGAGAAGGGCACGCAGCTGTCGGGCGGCCAGAAGCAGCGAGTCGCCATCGCGCGCGCGCTCGTCAGAGACCCGCGCATTCTGCTGCTCGACGAGGCCACCTCGGCGCTCGACACGGAAAGCGAGCGCGTGCGTCCTTAGTTCTGCCCCTTTCCTCTCCCCCCCCCCCCCCGACACGCAACGAACAGAAGGGCGCGCCTTCAGCTAGTGCAAGAGGCGCTCGATCGTGCGCGCGAGGGCCGCACCTGCATCGTGATCGCCCATCGTCTGTCGACCGTCCAGAGCGCCAATGCAATCGGCGTCATCAAGCGCGGACGCATCGTAGAGATCGGTGCGTGCGTGCGCGCGTGCGCTGCGCTGGGCATCGTCGACGCTTACGATCGCGCCGTTGCAGGCACGCACAACGAGCTCGTGGCGAAAAAGGGCGCCTATTTCACGCTGACGAGAAAACAGAACCTCCTTTCCAACTAGACCACTTCGGCTTACGCTGTCGCGTTCTGTTGTGTTTCTCAGTTGCGTTTATTGGCTGTGTGCTATCTCGTCTGACCTGCCTCGTTGTTTTTTCCGTTGTTTCTGTTGCAACGATTTGTCAAGCTAACTGTTTGGTCAGACGCTTGTGCGTGAAGACGTCCATCTATCCATTCATTCTACGCGCTCTACGGTCATTCATCACATTTGAGGGTAGGTACACGTGGGGGGGAGGGACTGTGCGAGACAGGTTCTAGTCGGTCGACACTGCGGCGCTGTCGCTACAGTAGACTTGGCGGGATGAACAAAAAAGAAGGGGTGGTCAGAACTCTTGCGTGTGGTGTCCGAGGACGGGTCGAACCTCGGAGAGTCGGCGCAGGTGCTGCACCTCGTCCTTGGACGCCTTCTGCAGCTCGCGAGAGCGTACCGACTCGGCCGTGTCGAGGCGCTCCCGCGGCCTGCAAGTGGACTTGCGGGCGCGGTGCGCAGCCGAGGGTGGGGGGGGGGGGAGGGGGGTCGAGGGACGTACGCGCTCCTGTATCGCATGAGGAACCAGAGGGCGAAGACGAGCAGGGCGAGCAGGATGACGGCGAGCGCGAAGAGCAGCGTGACGACGCGCGAGAAGTACGCCTCGCAGCAGCTGGGCGACGAGCACTCGAAGACGAGCGGCTGCGGACAGCGGAACACGGCGCCCACCGCCTCCTGGTCCACGGCCCTCAGACTACTGCTGGCCGCCGCCGACGCGCTCTCGTTCACCAGGGCCGGCATACTGCTGCAACTCCGCTGAACACAAAAAGAAAGACGCCTTCAGCGAACGTCAGTTAGTGTATAGACCGTTGCACTGCGCCATACTAGAGAAACCGCTCCGTGAATCCAAACAGAACTAATGATGCTAGCAGATTCGGCAGAAAGTAAAGGTGCGTACTGACTGGCGGCCGGCCGGCGGGTGGCCTGCAGTGTGAGAAAGTTGCCCGCCGCCTTCTCGACTGCAGCCCGATGGCCGACAAATCACGCAGTATGCTGCATGTGACGCGGATGCTCTTAGATGAATACATGTACATACATACATAATGTACATGTACACGTACACATACATGTTTCAATATAAATGTGCTGTTTCTTGCCGGCAACGGCCGAATATTTCCGGCCGACCGCTACATACAGTGCCGGCCGGCCACAGATCGTGGTTTCACGGCCGCGCCCACTTCTATTGTAATGGTAGAATTTCTGACTGGGCAATAGAACGAAAGGTCGTGTGTGCACGTGTTGCACGAGTCTGCGCTAGTCACTAATCTGCACAACCGACGAACGAGCTATAGGTTCTGTCGTCGCGGAGGTGAGGACCCGTCTGGCCGGACTGCTGTAAGTAAGCGGTATCAGGACAACGCGTCTAGAGGTCTTATGGGTCTAACTACTGTTGATTGCTACAAGTGTTCCGGCCGTGGGGGGGGGGTAGGAGTAACACCACGTTCGGCCCGGCAATGACCAAACTCTCGGGCCGGGTTAGCTTCAAGAGAGGCCAGCTTGGCGAGGGCGCTAAGCACACGCGCCAGCCGGGTCGCATAAGTACGCGCCGGCGCCGCCTCCGCTGCCCAAGCCGAAGCCGCACAGCGCACCGAATAAGACGCAATACGGCCCTATTGATTCTCTGCCAACGCTGGTCAATAATTCACGGCTCGGGCCGGGCGGGCATCGACCGACGTCAGCCGGGCGTCATCCGCTTGTCGGTCAGACGCCGTCGGCGCCGCCGCCGTCAAAGTTGAGTCTCGTAGCTGGAACGCGACGCGGCGCCAGCGCCTCCCCAGCCCAGCCCCTCTTTACTCCCCTCTATTGGTTGATTGTGACTATGGCACAGAACTCAGTGGCCGGGGCCCTGCCCTGGATCAGCGCAAGCCGTCGGATCCGCGAGCGGCGGAGGCAGAGAGCGGCTGGCGTGCAAACAGCTCGCACTCCGAACTGACGGAGAAGAAGCCGACAACCGACTACCGGTCCGCGCCCGGCCAAACAAATGAAAGAAGCCGTGTTTGCACACAGACGAAACGAGGGGCCCCTCGAATAGCGGGCTTGGCGCCCAGCGCCCCCCGTCTAGGGCACACCGTCGCCTAGTGCTGGCGCAGCATTGGCTAAGTCGGTCAGTTGGGCCCGAGCGAATTACCAAGATTAGCAATACGGAACGAGAAGCGCCGCGCATGACACCAACTTTGGGAAGGTGATAACGCTCTCCACCGCTCCCCGGTCGTCGCGACCTCTGGGCAAGCGCAGACGTCAACAAATGCGCCGCGTGTCACAACAAGTGGAGCAGACAGCGGAGCACGGTCGGCGTCGTCACAGCCATACGAGAGTGTCCCTGCCGACAAAGCCACGAATTGCCGCGTTCATTCGGCCGAGTCGACGGTGGCCGCGGCGCCGTCGCCGTTTTCTTTGTCGACGGCGCAGGCGTTCTTCTTCTCGTGACTTTTCTGGTGGAAGACGAAGGAGACGTCTCCGGAGTCGAGCACGGTCTTGAGCACGGGGTCGGGCAGGCGGCGGCGGTCGTGCGGGCCGCTGTGGAACCAGGCCGACAGGTCCGAGTTCGTGTCCGCGTCCGCCGGCGGCGGCCGCGCCTCCACGGCCGACACGCAGCGGCGGCACTTGAGTCTGCAGCGCGCGTGCTGCCGCGACCTCTAGCGCCCCCCCCCCATCCCCAACAGACGACGCACGTGTTGTGCGTGTCGCTGTCGACGTTGGGTGGCGCTAGCTTGAAGAGCTCCTTGAGCTCGTGGAGGCTGTAGTGACGCGCCACGTCCTCCTCCTTGTCGACGACGCACGAGGACAGCGCCTTCTTGTGACTCTGCCGCTGGAAGATCTTCTCCTCAATCGTTCCCGTCTACAGCGAGCGGCGTCGTGGGCGGGCGGGCGGGCGGGCGCGAGCAGACGCGTTATGCGGAACCGTGAGGAGTCTGTAGACGAAGCAGGCCTTGCGCTGGCCGTCGCGCCAGACGCGCGCCATCGCCTGGTCGTCGTTGGCCGGATTCCAGTCGGGGTCGAACATCACCAGTCGGTTCGCGCCCACCAGGTTCAGGCCGCAGCCGCCCGCCTTCGACGACAGCATGAAGACGAACGTCCCACTCTGCACAACCGCGAAGACTTTGCAACCAACGCTGCAGAGAGCACCGAAGTCTCGCCTGCTCACGTCAGGGCTGTTGAAGGAGTCGACGAGCTTGGCCCTCTTCTTGATGGCCATGGAGCCATCGAGACGGACGAACTCGTAGTGGCGGGCGGCGCAGAGTCGCTCGAAGTAGTCGAGCGTCTGCGTGTAGTTGGAGACGAGCACGAGCTTGTCGCGCGTCGTGGCCCGCACGACGGCCAGGAGGCTGTCGAGCACCTTCATCTTGCCCGACCACTCCGTCTCCAGCGCCGACGACGCCCACGACAGCAGCTCCCCGCAGCCTGCCACACAGCGAACGACCCACAATGATTTTAGCGTGCGGAACACGCACGCGTACGCGGGGACACCTTCGAATCCGTCTCTGCCTTGCTGTACGAGCTCTCGAATGAGAAAGGGGTGGTTGCAGAGCTTCTTCAGCGCCGTGATCGTCGACAGCGCGCTACTGCCGCCGCCCGCCCCTGCGGCGCCGCTGTCCGTCTTCTTCAGCCGCTGCACCGCCGCCGACGACAGGCAGCGTTCGTACACCGCTCGTTGCCCCTCCGACGGCCGGCAGCACACGATCAGCTCGTACTTGATCTAAACCGAACGTCCTAGCGTTACCACAGCATTCACATTCCAGCGCTGTGTGCGTACTCCGTGCGCAGAGTAAGCAATGCATCACTGCAAACGTGTAAATATATGTAATCTCATCTAACACCTCTAACTAAATAGCCATGGCCACGAGCGCCGAGGACAGCGATGGCGGCGTCGACAACAGCCCTGCTCCGGCAGTGCGAGTCGTCCTTCGAGAGGACATTCCCGCTGACGTGGTGCGATCGCCTGACGCGTGGCGCGTGAGCGAGCGAGCGCGTGACGCGCGCGTGACTTGGTTAAGGCGCGTACGCTGCCGAGACCGGCGCGCGACTGGCTCGTCACCTACGAGGACGTCTACAACACCATGGTGCGCATCCGCCGCGAGGACGGGCCCAACTCCGCCGTCACCGTCGCCGAGGTCAACCCCTCCTCCTCTCAACACGCACCGGGCGGGCGCTAATGCGGAGGCGTCTCTTGTAGGTGTGCAAGACGATGCGACAGACGCTGCAACGGTTGGAGTTCGCGCGCCAGCAGGAGCTGCGGCTGAAGGTGGCGCCGCTGCTGGCGCACGGAGTGAACGTGCGCCGGGACTTCGAGCGCTTCGTCACGGCCAACCGCTACCGGATGGTGGGACGCGTCTACGAGACGCGTCACGCGACCCAGCAGGAACGCGAGCTCGACCGACTCGACTACGACAAGCGCATGGCCGAGCTCGAGGCGCAAGACGAGGCGAGGCAGCAAGAAGAAGAACAGCCCCACTGACGACGGCGCCTTGCCAGCACTAGAACAAGACTACTTCTCTAGTCGCTGCAAGCGGACCTCCCCACTCGTGATCGGTGCCGTCAGGGTGATAGAAGGAAGAAAGAATCGATAGAAAGTTGTGCAGAATCGAAGTAGAAAATGAAGTAGCCGCGAAGGCAGGCAGTGGGACGCACGGGCAGATATTTGGTGAGTAGGGCGGAGGTGCGGCGAATGATGCAGCGGTTGACGAGGGTCGCGAGCTCCTGTAGACGCTGACGGCCCAGACGGTCGGCGTCGTCGGAGGCGCAGCTGTCGCGGCCCCGCAGGATGGGCGTCTCGAAGCGGCGCTTGAAGTCGGCCGCCGAGCCGAGAATGCCTTCGTTGACGAAGTGCACCAGACTGAAGTACTCCAACAGGTCGTTCTGGATGGGCGTGCCCGACAGCAGCACGCGCCGTCTGCAGCGCAGGCGCGAGAGAGCCTGGTACGTCTGGTTGTCGCTGTTCTTCAGCCGGTGGCCCTGCAAACGGGGCCCCGCCCCACGCCAAACTCCCACACGCACGCAGGCACGCACACGGGTAAGCAGGAGCGCACCTCGTCGCAGAGCACGAGGCCCACTTCACTCTTGACGAGCGGCTCGCAGTGGAGACGGAACGACTCGTACGAGATGATCAGAATGGGCGTCGCCACGCGCCGTCCAAACTGACGCATGAACGTGTCTACAAAGCCGTTACCACGGATACGTCTACGGACGACGGAGACAATGGTAGCCACACGCCGGAGGCCTTACTCAGTCTCTGGTCTATCTCAGCTTTGGATCCAGAGTCGATAGCAAGGGGATTGACGCGATTGCCCAGCCACTTGCGGATTTCCTTGTCCCAGTTCTGAAGGGGTTCTCCAACAAGCGTCGCGCGTCGCGACGCCTTCAGACAATGCCTTACTTTGACGAGGCTGCTGGGGCAGACGACGATCGCCTTTTCGATGAGGGGCTTTGCGTCGGGGCTCTGGCGCTGCAGACACAGGGGCCGGGAATACGAGGCGGCGCACGGACGGACGGGCACCCACGCACCAACCAGCAGAGTCCAGACGAGCGCGATGCACTGCAGCGTCTTGCCCAGGCCCATCTCGTCGGCCATGATGCAGCCAAAGCTGTCTGCAGCAGAGGGTCGGACGTAAGTGACTGCAGCGAGTGGCGGCAGCGCACTGCGCACCTTGTATGCGCGCGCCCGTGACGCAGTCGTACATGAAGCGGACACCCTCTCGCTGGTGGGGTCGTAGGACGCGCGAGAGCACGGGGTCGACGACCACGTGGACGGGCAGCTTGTCGGCGCCCGTCCGCATGCGCTCGTGCGCTGACAGCTCCGGAGGGGTGTAGAGGACGAGCGCGCTCTCGCCGTACGGGTCGTGCAGCGCGCAGCGCATGCCGCCACCGCTGCGCATGCCCAGCGCCCGCACGCAACGCCCTACGCAGCAGACCGGCACAGCAGCCGACGTCGACCACTGCGCCCACCCAACCACCCACCTTGGTAGTCATCGATAGGCACGCGAAATGGCTTGCAAAGAATGCTCCGAATGAACTGCTCGTGGCTCGACAAGGCGGGCGCCGCGTGCGGCCGCTTGCCGCCTTGCTCCAGCCTCGACTTGAACGGCGTGAGGGCGCACGACTTCTTGTAGGGCGACACGCAACTCTCCCTGTCGTACTCGTAGACCTCCGCAAGGCGGCCGCTGTTGCGCTGTCGGCGGTCGCAAAAGAATGGAAATACATTGCAGAACGCGACGCGACTACGAACCTTCTTGGAGCGACTGCGAGCGAGACTCGGGGTTGTGTTACCGCTGCAACTTTTGTCGCCATCGCGCTGGCGCTTAAGCGACCCTTGCAGACTGTCTTGGGCGGCCCCAGTCGAATTCAAGCGAACTGCTGACGAGCAAGCCAACTGCGGTGTCGACGACGACGCCGCTGACGGAGCGTGACTGCGCCGCTAAAAGCAATCAATGCAAAACATTGAGCTGCGCCTCACGCAACGATCCGCATGTCCATTCTCACCATTCCGAAATCGCGCTAGGAACTTTGGGAAAATTCGAAAAATTGCGCCACACTTGCGGGCCAATGCGTGTTCCACAATCTTTCTGTATGCGCGTTCAAGCAAAACGTTGCCCGACACGTGGTTTGTGTGTCGATTCCGATTTCCCTCCTCCGTGCTCAGCAGCACATTATTTTCGAGCGCCTGATATGAATACTTCAGTGCACGGGGACAACAAAGGACCGGACTGCATCAATTGACGGCCGTATGTATCAGAACGGGTCGGCTGGGAAGCTGGGAAGCATGCTGTTCCGTTTCACAGAGCTGGCGAGGGCTCGGTAGCGGAGTCGGTGCAGGTGTACTGGTACACGTCGTAGCCGCCTCCGTCGGGGAAGTCGGTGGCCAGAGCGGCGCCGGCGTAGTAGAAGCAGTTCTTGCCCGTCGTCCAGGGCATCCACGCGTACGTCTCGCACGCCGGCGACAGCGGGTCCGTCTGCACGAGCGAACGCCACCGCCCTCAGCTCTCCTCTCCCTCTCGCGTTCCATCTTGGGCGACACAAACGCACAGTGAACGCGGCATTGACCGTGCAGTAGCCTTCACAGTTGCTTCGAGTCGGCGACCAGGCCGAGATGGAAGCGGCAGGCGACAACTGTTTTCCCGACGCGATGTTCTTCCAGTAGCAGTAGTCGAACGTCGGCAGCGTGCCTTGAAGCGCAACGCTTTCTTCCAGAAATTCAAACTGCAGTAATGATGGCTTTTCGCTCACCAGAGCCGCCAGTGTCAAGGTAGAGTTTGAATTTGCTGCCCATTCTTAAGTCGACGCTGCCGGAGACATCGCCGAAGACGTGACAGTAGCTGTCTGCTCCTGAACGTGCCAGATCGCCTGTAGGTGCCGAACGGGCGGGGCGGCGGCGACGTACCGGCCCAGATGTAGGCCTTGCAGGTGAAGGCGGCGTGCGCGAGGCAGTCTGCCTCGCAGTCGGCGCTGTCGGGATAGACGTCGCGGACGTCGCTCAGCTCCGAGGCGGGGTCGACGCCGAACAACTCGGCGTCGCCGAGGTCGAACTGCTCAAAGTCGGAGGAGCAGACGACGCCCGTGTCGCACGGCTGGCTCTCGCTGAGCGCCGGGCACGCCGCGCCGCCGCCAGCCGCGGGCGTCAGGACGGCGCGCGTGCGCGTCTGCGTTCCCGCGCCGCAGGTGACGCTGCACGCGCCGTACGCGCCCCACGGGTCCACCACGCAGTCCTGTGGACATCTAAACTTTCGGAATGCTGTCCCTCTCTACCACGACGCTGTCGAACAAACGAAGCGATTACGGTCCGGGATTGCACGCTTGAGTCTCGGACAGCGCACCGCAGGCGGCGCCTCCGCAATCTGCAGCAACGGTGATGGTCCGCGTCCGTTCTTGGGTGCCGGCATCGCAACTGGTAGTGCAGGCGCCATACGCACCTGAAAGCACACAAGTAGAACGGGCCGTTGACCACGAACAAGTTTAATGGGAGTGACTCCAATCGCTGGTTGCGCAGTCGACGGGACAGCAGCCAGCATCGCAGGCCTGCGTCTCTGACAGAGTCGCCGGATCGCAGGGTAGGCCGGCACCGACCGCTTGGGTGACAATCGTGCGAGTCCGCTCCTCTGTGCCGCTTCCACAACCCGTTGGTGAAATGCAGGCGCCGTAGGCGCTCCAGGCGCTGTACACGCAGTCCACATCGCAGCTGTAAACGGAGCAGAGGCGCGCGTTGACGCGCTGGGAGGGGCACGCTTGCGAGTGGCGCACGAAGGCAGCGCCGGGTCGCAAGGCTGCGTCTCGCTCAGCATCGTGCAGAGCACGGCGTCTCCGTTCGACAGCGTTCTCGTGCGCGTCTGCGTGCCCGAGCCGCAAGTCGCCGAGCAGCTGCCAAACGCCGTCCAAGCACTGTAGTCGCACTGGGGCGCCACTAAACCGGCCTCATTCTGCGCAACGGAATGCGACTGCAACGAGTTCAATAAATGTACGTATCGACTTACCGTACGCACAGTAACACAACACCGCTTCTTAATCGGCGCAGTCACGCTACGGTAGGACTGAAGCACAATGTACAAGAAAAATCTGCGGTTCCCAAATTTCAAAGTGCTAGGACGCTCGCTGAAAGAGCTAGGAGAAAACTGGCAGATTGGAACTGACGCGACTTGACGGTGCAGGTCAACTGCATGAGGTCGTGGTAGTTGGACATGGTGGGCTGGTTGGAGGTGCCGACCGGCGTGCCCGTGATCTGGTCGTAGGCGATGCAGTAGCCGTTGCCGTCGACGCCCGAGTAGGCGTCGTACTCGTGCGTGATGGCCAACGCCTCGCAGTTTCGCAGGTTGGACGTGAACACCTTGACGTTGGACGTGCCGATTGAGTCGGGATCCGACACGTCCGCGGCGGCCGTATGGAGCGCGTACTCGCAGACGTTTGCCTGCGGGTCCTCTGCACGCGCGCCCGTCTTCGCCACGCTGCGCAGCGGCCAGCGCACATGCACGCACGCACGCACCTCCAATGCAGATCTTGACGTAGTAGACAAAGTCGGACGAGATGGTTTTCATGAGCTGCACGGAGGCGTCAATGTTCGAGTAGACAACGCAGTCGCCTCCCTGTACCCAGGCGAAGCTCGTGCACGACTGCGCGCTGCCCTCGCAAGCCGCCTGAAGATTGCGAGCGGCCACGACACGATGGCCAGTCACATCTCGATCGAGCAGCGCCTCAGACGAGCTCACCTGACAGTCGGTTTGACTGTCCACCCCGGCAGCTTTCTCCACCTCGTGAAGCGCCAGATTGCTAATGTGAATTCCATTAATCACAGGCGTAAACGTGCAAGCTGAACGTAACAAAGATCAGTTAGTTGACTGGAACAAAGTAGACTCTGAAAAACGAACTCTGTGCGCTTGTAGTGGCAACGAATAGCGCCGCACTAAACAGAGTCAGCGCTCTACCGTACATTGTGTCGGTCACCGTTCGGACCACGCACTGGCCAATGGGAAAACGTTTGAAGCGAGTGAGGTACCGGTCGGAAACAGTTTCGCAAATCGAACGTGGCAAAATGAGGCTATGCATCGACGCGTCGCCAATAATCCGCTCGTTAGTCGCGCATTTGGGACCCCGCGCGAGAACCAGGCGGCAGCAAGCGAACATACAATGGAGTGAGTTGTTGCAATACAAGCTCAGCGCAAAAACCGGTCCCTGGAAATGAGGAAATGATGCAAACAATTTATTGTGTCGGCCGGTACAAGCAGCTCTGCAAGTAAAGATCATATGAGGTTACCGGTAAGCAGTTTGCTCCAAGTTGTGGCATACAAATACAATGCAACTTTGATCGGCAAGCAGGGCTGCATACTTCATTCAGCCCATTGATGCAGCCATTGCTGTAGACAGCGTGAATGGTATACGGTAAGCTATCGTATGCAAATCATGTAGCAATCTCGCACATTCGAATCGTGCCCTTGTCCACTGCTTCCGTGTACATGCGATACGATGTGCCACGAAATTAGCATGTTCAGATGACTGAAACTCTAACAGGTGGTCTGGTCCGTCAAATATTTACATGGCACAACGTACAGTAATTGCTTAAGGCCGATTTATAATCGTCCGTGTCCGTCATCCACCTCTATTGGGAAGACGGACGCCGCATGACGGACGCGGATGTCGGATGGATTGGTTCAAGTTTCACGACTGCGCTTAATAACCAAATCTACCATAATCTGATCTGTAAAGGGATTCCACGCGATAGCTGATCCACGAACGCAAATATGCAATTTGCAAATCAGGGTGTACGCGTCAGCGTACAACCCTAATATGTGACGACTTCTCAATGCGGCTTTTTGAATTTTCGATCGCCTATAACTTTTGATTGCCTGAACGGATTTTGGCGCGTTACGGCGCAAATGAACCGCCTTCTTCTGGGGCATCGAATGCGCCATAACGCGTTTCCTTGCTTTACTGTAAGGGGTCAATAGTTCCAAAAATGTTCCAATTTTGCGGCTTTTTTTTTCATGTTCTCCGCCAGGTTTTTGGAGCGCTGCTCGCGAACGCCAGGGCCTATCTCGATGAAACTTGGTATGTGTAGCCCGCTAGTGATGGCAATGTTGCATGCCAAAGGATTTGTGTGCACTGCGTTCCGATCTCGAGATATTGCCGATTTTATCCGATTATCGATTGATTTTCTTGGAAATGGGCCACAAATTTTGTGCCCTATAGGCGCTTTAACGGTACATCGCAGCGCTTCGCTGTAAAGGAGAAAGTTGGTCGCCATGACATGACTTGTGTTACTTTCAACAATTGGACCAAATTGGACGCACCAAAATACCTCCCCCCATTATATCGAAAACGGAAATTGGCGATATGTCGGTGTAGTTAGGCCGAATGGCATTAACATCAATAATAAAGTTGATCGCCCTTCGATGTAGAACATTTCATTCCTTAAAGTCAACACGATCCGACGCACCAAAATATTTTCACTTCCGGGATAATCGATAAATATCGATATGGGTAGGTCGGATCACTTTGGCCAAAACAAAAAAGTTGACCGCCTGCACGTGTAGATCATTTTGATTCTTTACACCACTATGCTCCAACGAACCAATATGGCACTGCAGAAGTGCACGCACGCACGCACACCAACAAATGGGCTGCTTCGCAAGAAACTTGATGTGGGTAGGTCCGATCACTTTGGCAAAAACACAAAAGTTGACCGCCTAGTCATGGTGATCATTTCCATACTTTACATCACTGTGCTCTGACGCAGCACTATAGCACAACTGCATGTGCATGCATGCATGTATGTCTGCTAGGCTGTTGGTACTTTGCTTGACTTCAATTTTGCCTTGTTCGATTCAGTCACAGGTACATTGTGTGTGAACCTATGTCAGTGAACGTCTGTGTGCATATGTGCGTGCGTGCGTGCGTGCGTGCATGCGTGCGTGCGTGCAAGCGTGCGTGTGTGCGAGCATGCGAGCGTGCGTTTGTGTGTGCGCCATGCGTGCATGCTTGCGTGCGTTGAATTACAGAAACTTCTTCATCTTTCGAAAAAAAAACTGTATTAAGGAAAAATTTGCAGGGGGCTGCAAAAAAAGGAGAATATGTGACACTCTATTGTTGAAGTCCAGTTTGAAAAGAAGTGGTATTAAGGAATGTACCCCCACTGATTTCTAGCCACTTTCGCATTGCAGCTGATCAACTCCACTTTGAACAAACCATGTATAAAATCCGAACCAAGCACAGCAACAAGTCACATATTCAGCGATTTTTGTGCGAGCCATCTCACTCAGCCAAGCCAAAACGACGCAAACGTCCATCAACTCATATCTCATCTCTGTCAGACGTCGTCATTGCCCATGTCAATGGACCTGAAACAGCTAAAGTTCCTGCCAAATCAATTGGTTCCCTGCTAAAACTTTTGCAATGTTGGTTGTTGATGATGTACAGTTGGTGATGTCGATGTGTAGGCAAGAGGCACATATACGTACTACAACAATCCTGCTCCATTCCCTTTTGGCATTCCACCCAATGATGAACTGTTCGTATAACATTTGTGTAGTGACCCTAATGCTTGCATGAGTGCTGTGTGCGTGCGTGCGTGCGTGCGTGCGTGCGTGCGTGCGTGTGTCTGTGCACGTGTACATGCGTGTGTGCGTGCGTGCATGCGTACGTGCGTGTGCATGGGGTTCCATAGGGCGTGTGCTAATTTCTCGCACTCAATCTATGTAAATGTCAGTCAGTTCCAGTTGCAGCAATTTTTGCTGCACATTTCCTTCCATTGCAAGCGAACACAAAAATCGCCGAATATGTGACTTGTTGCTGCGCTTGGTTCGGATTTTATACATGGTTTGTTCAAAGTGGAGTTGATCAGCTGCAATGCGAAAGTGGCTAGAAATCAGTGGGGGTACATTCCTTAATACCACTTCTTTTCAAACTGGACTTCAACAATAGAGTGTCACATATTCTCCTTTTTTTGCAGCCCCCTGCAAATTTTTCCTTAATGGTAGTTTCTGTCAAATGTGTGAACACAGAACTTGCAACTACGTATAGGTATATGTATGGCAATTGTCAAAACAACTGGTCCGACGACGACGAGGCGCGTTCCACCTGTACCGTACAAGTAGTGTAGCACAAGTCAGCAAAGAGGCAACTAGAGGATGGTGCAGAGTCGGCTTTTCTTGAAGAGCGAGTTGCCCCCTTCCGAGCTGTCGGTGCCCATGGTCATCTTTGACGACGCCATGTTCGCCTGCGAGCGCTGGGACTTCTGCTGCTCCTCGTGCTGGCGTTGCACCTGCAGAGAACAGCACGCACAGCACACGCTGGTCCCGTGCCAGCGCATGGGCCAGTCTGCGTGCCTGGTAGAGCGTGATGCGATAGGTGCCTATGATTTGGTTCTTGGCGCCCTTGCGGCCCGCCTCGACGAGCATCTCGTTGGAGAGGCCGAGCTTGTTGAGGCGCTCGAAGGCCTGCGCGACGAGCGGGTTCCGCGTCGCCTCCTCCTCGCTCGGCACCACCCCGCAAGCCGCGTACTCTTCCGGGAACTCGGACTGGCCCATCCAGTAGTGCGTCTGCAACGCCACTGCGCAATGACTCACCCAGCATCAACTGTCCTTTTCCGCGGCCCCACGCGCCTGTATCTCGCCGAGCGTGTACCGCTGCAGTGGGTCCATACGGAGGATGCCGTTGATGAGCTCCTGACAGAAGGGCGTCACGTGGTCGGGAATGGTGAAGAAGCCCTCGAGGACGTGGCGCTTCAGTTCCGTCACGGTCTCGCCGCGGAACGGCGTCGCACCCACGACCATGAAGTAGAGCAGGATGCCTACACTCGCGGCCCCGATGGGGATGCACGCGCCAGTGGCGGAAAAGGGCGGACGCGACGCTAACCGAGCGCCCAGATGTCGACGTAGTCGCCGGCGTACTCCTTGTCGCGAAAGAGCTCGGGCGCGGCGTAGGGCGGCGAGCCGCAGAAGGTGTTCATCATGTCGCCCGGTTCGATCTGAGCGGAAAAGCCGAAGTCGCCCAGCTTCACCCAGGAGGAGCCGGCGAAGAACACGTTCTCGGCCTTGATGTCGCGGTGGATGATGCAGTTCTCGTGCTGGAGCAACGGGTCAACCAGACTCTGCTCTGGTGCACGCTAGACGAGCGCCGACCAACGAGGTGTATGATGGCGGCGACGATTTGCGCATAGAGCTTCTTGGCCTCGTTCTCCTGGAGGCGGCCCTCGTTCATGACGTGCTGGTACAGCTCGCCGCCGCCCGCGAACTCCATCGTGATGTAGAGGCGCGACAGCGT
Organism: Paralinhomoeus sp. GSCO2_6; assembly: GCA_030248085.1. Classification (NCBI taxonomy): domain Eukaryota; kingdom Metazoa; phylum Nematoda; class Chromadorea; order Monhysterida; family Linhomoeidae; genus Paralinhomoeus; species Paralinhomoeus sp. GSCO2_6. Next base: position 4,955 of record JASAMY010002844.1, on the reverse strand, counting down.
CTCGATGTACTACACGGAAGAGCGTCAACTTCGACGCGTCACCGCAACTCCCGCCCAGCTACCGACTTCGAACATCCGAATCACGTTGGGGTGGTGCATCTCTTCCATATTCTTGACCTCTCGAACCAAGAGCTTCTGCGACTTCTGGTCCATCTTGCTCTTGTCCATGATTTTCACAGCAACCTTCTCTGCAACCGCAGCCAGTGCCGCTTTACTCCACAGAATCGTATTTCCACAGAGTGGACCTTTGGTCAGAACGTGTATTCCCAATCGGACTTTGCTGAAGTTGCCGCTGCCCAGTTCGCGACTGAGCTTGTAGAAGCCGATACGCTTGCCGAGCGACACTTCCTTCTGCACTTCCGTGTCCTGCACCGCCGCTCCGCAACCGTGCACCAGCCAGGTTGTGGAGCGCTGCGGCCAAAGCTACGCGCCTCACCTGAGCGAGCATGTCGATTGCTCTCTGGTACGAAGACTTGTCGTCCTCTCCATTCGCGACCTTGTCGACGGCGGTAGCCGAGTCTCTACTATCGCCGTCAGCACGGGGCGCGTCGACCGGCACCTGTGGCAGCGGGACGGAGACTCGCTGCGCAGCGAGCGACGCCGAGACGCGGAGACGCACTAGCGGCTCGACGGCGCGCGCCGGCTTGAACTTCTTGCCGGGGTTCATGTGGGGGCCGGCTGCTGCTGCTGCTGCTCTCCCTGCTGGCCGGACGGGCGCCACCTCGCCCGCAACCGTCATCGGACCCGCCTGCAAGCCCCCGACGGCTATCACCCTGCACATCACGCGCTTCTCCGTCAGTTCGCCAACCATACGCAGCGGAAGCGCTCTCAACTTCTGCCGACCGCACCGGTGTTTGTTTGAGCGCAAGGTTCGACTACGCGCTCGGACGTACGAATGGATGGAGGCGGCAATTGGCGAGAAGCGGAAATTGCAAGGGGCGCGCGCGCGGCGGCCGCGAGACGGGCCCACTCACGAGCTCTTGCGGCAATTTTCCGTTAAAAAAGTCCTGACGACGACGCGGCTCTCTTCTTCGAGTTTAGGGATTACCGGACGAGGCGCCACGGTGACAAGGCGACGAAAGCGGCCGCTAGGCGCCGATTCCTAAAGACTGACTTACATCAAGGCGCGCTTACATCGCCAATCATGCGCGTCGCTTTGATTAACGCTAGGCGCGCCAGCCGCCGCTGCCACACGGAGCGCTGCCGTCTAATTAGGCGATTTCCCACCACGGCCTGCGGAGTTCGAACAGAGCGGAGTCGGCGCGCCGCATAAGACTCTTCTAATTGGCGACGACAGCGCAGTCGCCCTCTCGGCCGCACCGGCGATAGAGTCAACAGGGCGTCGGTGGGCGGAACAGGAATCACGAGCACTCGTCCGTCGTCGCATCCGCAGCGCCGCCCTGGGGCCAGTAGGTGGCCGTGCAGGCGGCGAAGGAGGCGGCGCCGGCGCGCGCGTTCACGTACTTGACGAAGGACATCGTCTGGGGGTCCTTGTACACCAGAGTCAGACTGTTGGCGCGAGGCACCACCGTCAACAGCTGAATGGGAACCACTTGGAAGCATCGCGTGCTAAGACCCACTAGACGTGGGCGAGACTGAGCTACAAATGCTATGGGGCGATAGGCAGCCAGAAGAAGCCCCACCTCTTCCTCTTCTCCAGCCGCGACGACGCTGGTGCAGCCGCCCCACTTGGTGTTCCATTGGTCTTTGGTGAAGTAGAGCTGGGAGCGGCGAATGGCTGCTCGGCCTCCAACTGGAGAGCGAGACGCGCAAGCGCGCGCGCAGCAGCTCCCACCTGTGCTCCTAGTCGGTGTCCCTTGGCGTGCGCGTGTCGCGCCTTCTCGTCGTCGAGCAGCGTGTAGGAGCCGTGCTGGAAGCGCGCAAAGGCGCACGTCGACGACGCCACCGCCGCTTCGCCAGTTGCGCTCCTGGAGGCCAACGAACGCGCCCTCTTCGCCGACGGCTCAGCTGCGTGCGCCGCCGCGTGTTGTGGTGCGACTGTCCATCAAGCACTAGCGGTGAGCAGGGCGTCGACGACACCTGTAGAGGGCTCGTCGGCGTCGTCGGCGCTGCCGAAAGTGTGCAATGGGAGGCCGGTGAGCTGAGAGAGCAGGAGAAGCATCGCCTCGCTTTGGAACAGACGTCGACACCGTGCCACCAAGGCCGTCTCAGCGCCCACACACAGCCGGTCCACTCTTCTGCAAATGTACCACTCATTCTGAACTCTCTCCTCCTCCACCGCACCGCCGACGCGCACTTTTTATTGGGAACGAAGTGAGGGGTCCAATTCGCCGCCAGCATCTCCTTTTCCAGCGACTCGTACTTGTCGCGCTGTAGGAAGTCGCGCAGTTCGATCTCTGAATTCTGCTCGAACGCCGTCCGGATGTCCGACTGCGTCTGCTCGGCGACGTAGCAAGGATTCAGCCAGGAGACGAACTCGTCATAGTCCATCTTCAAAGTGGGTGCACGGCGTCGCGGACAGTAGCGTAGCCAAGGGAGGGGGTGGGGGGGGGGGGTATACCCCTCCCCGAGATTGTGTGAAGCCAAAAAAATGCAACAGGGTCCACCCTGTTGCAAAAATGCCCGGGCGAAAGAAGAGAGTGAGAAAGCATTTTAGCTCGCTTGTAAGGTTACAAATGCTCGAAAGTAGCTCAAAATTGTTTAAAATTGCTCGAAAGTGGCCCAAAACAGGTTAAAATTTCTCGAAAATAGCCCAAAATTGGTTCAAAATGCTCAAAAGTAGCCCAAAATCTCAAAATTTTCGCCTGCGGCGCAACAGGGGGACCCTGTTAAAAAGATGGAAATCTGTACCCCCTCCCGAGACCAAATCCTGGCTACGCCACTGGTCGCGGAGATCCCAAGCGAAGGGTGGGCAACGCAAAAAAGTGGAAGTAGTCACATCCAACTCGTGTGGCGCGTCCAGCACAGCTGACTCGTTGTCGTCGGCGACAACAGCGTTCGGAGAGCGCGGCGAGACAACGCTGGGATTCTCTTTTCTTCCAGCCGCAGCGTCGCCATCCGACGGAGGGCCGTAGAACCAGCCGTTGATGGAGAGTCGTGCCTTGCTCCTGGAGAGCACCTCTGCCACCTGGTGATACGAACTGGGCGACACCTCGAAGAAGACGAGCTGGTTCTCTTGGGGCAGGATCGAGCGCGCCACTTCCACCGGTTGCCCTCCTGCAGCAAGAAGGCGGCGGCGCCGAGGGTCGCGCGCTGGGCGCGGGCCTTACGCGCGTCCGAGGCGAAGAGGTCGAAGGCGCCTCCGTCGGCGGCGCTCCAGGAGGAGTCGACGAGGTAGTAGACGAAGGCGACGCGGCGCCGCTCCAGTCTGTCGTCGTGGCACAGCAGCGTGTCGCCGTGCCCGTAGAGCGAGACCGTGGACGAGAGCTCGTCCACCAGCTCGAAGCCCGTCATCTGGCGCGTCCACTCGAGCAGCTCCGTGCGCAGGAACTCACTGCGATGACGCGAGCACACGTCACTCCACTCCACTCCACCCATCCTGACGCAGCCAACGACCAACCGGAAGGCGGCGAGCGCCGGGAATCGCAGCGGATCGAGCGCGCCCAGGTCCTCGCTCTGCTGGAACTGGTACAGATCGTTGTTGATCTCGTTCAACTGCAGTCGGTCCACTTCTCGACGCAGCGCGCCCAACGGCCCGTCGCCCGCCTTCAAGTCGAGAAGCTTCGAGACGACGCAGCAACGGAACGGCTTTTGGAACACTAAAGCGAGTCGGCAGAACCAGAAGAGGGCAACAAGAGCGCCGGGTCAGTTCCTCCTCACGCTGGAAGCCCGAGTCGAAGGCGACAGCGCTGGTCGGCTCGTCCTGTGTCCAAAAGTGTTTCAATTTGTCGGCAGAGTGAACTTCCGAGACGGCAAACGTCGTCTGAGCCATGAGCTGCGCCAGAGGGAATCGCACGGCCACTTGACGTGCTCTCCGCAGCAACTGCGCAGCGGACACGTGCATCCAAAGACACCCAAATTCCCGTTTCACGAAGCCTCTCAAACAAAACTGTCCGATTGGAGAACTTGCAATTATCATTTTCAAAATTAGCAATACCGTACACTAACTTAGTTTCTACATTACTCTCTATGTATGTCGAAGCGCCAGTTTGAACATGGATCTCCGCCAAACAGTTGGATAGTTGGAGAGTTTAGTTCGTATTCGGTTGCTTTCGCACATTACTCACTCTTCGCACTTCGATTCTTGTCCCCGCTTCCCTTGGTCGTTCAGAGTTCGCCTGGTGAGCCGCAAGAACATTTTGCAGAGCTCGTTGGAAGCAAAACGAAAAAGCCGTTGGATACACTGTACGTAATGTACATTTGAATAGCATTGGAAACGGTGAGATCGTTAGCCGCATAAAGAGTGCCAACTAAAGGCTGTGCACAACACGAATACGACTGAAGCAGCAAAACAAAAGAACATAGACGCACATGTCGCACTCTGTGGCTGACTGCATGTGTGCCATTCCATTCGTGAAGGCCGTGGAGTCAAACAATGGAAGTGGTCAGTCAACACAAATTCCTAGCAGTGTTTCCCTTCGTTGTAAACGGCTTTGAGTGTCGTGTGAAAAGCAGTACTACTAGTTTGTCTAACGAGCACTAAAGAGAGCGCAAGAGCCATGTTCTCAACGGACTTGACGCCGAGCGGCAGCAGTCCCAAGCGCCACCTCCACAAGGACGGCAGCATCACGAGCGAGGCGGCGGCGGACGAGGCGGCGGCTCCGTCGGCGTCTGCGATCACGCTGGTGGACGCGTCGCGAGGCCACTGGTCGGGCCAGCTCGAGTTCGTCCTCTCGTGCGTCGGCTACGCGGTGGGCCTGGGCAACGTCTGGCGCTTCCCCTACCTCGTCTACGCGAACGGCGGAGGCTCCTTCCTCATCCCCTACCTGGTGTGCCTGCTCGTGCTCGGCGTGCCCGGCTTCTACCTCGAGGTGCTGCTCGGCCAGTACAGCAGC
>JASAMY010003628.1:0-55198 GCA_030248085.1 Paralinhomoeus sp. GSCO2_6 | reverse complement strand
TAGTAATATAGATGGCGTACAGTGCTGGATAGTTGCGAGCTCAAACGATTTAGTTTGTAAAATCTGCCCAAAGAGCGACATCTGATTTGGAGCGCTATAACTCTCGGAATCCACAACCGAATTCACCGATTCCCTTTTCAGTCAAAATCCCAAGGTCTTGAGTATGAGTGTTACAAATTTCTTAACGATCCGACAAAGTAAACAAAAGTTATTCAAAAAAGAAATGTGATTATTTTAGAAAAACACCCTTTCGGTAAGGCGCTGTCGGTAAGGAGTGGTGCTGGTGGCACGTAGTCGCGCTTGACGCACCGACTCAGATATCGCACGACGACGATGACAAAACTTAAAATGCACATTATGCAATACAACGCAATGCAATACAATAATACATCATGCATCATCATCATCATGCAACTCAAGTACAGTCAGCGACACACATCTTGCACATGCACGAGTACTGAAGAAGTAACATTTTGATAAGAATAGCAAAAGCAATGAAGCACCTAGAATTATCAAAAGGATTATAGGTAACTTTTATTTAACATTAATCGGCATCATTTTTTGCGCGGGCTTTTTTGCTTGAAATGTTTCTTTCCGTGAACAACATACATACCGGTATGTGCGTGCGAATGTTTACTGCTTACTGATATGCAATTGCAGACATGCTACAATTGAAAAGGCAAATGATGTCGTTTAAAGCCAACAGTCGGAGGTTCGTTGGTGACATCGCTAGACATACAAATCTCACCTCGTTCCACAAGTATCACAAAAATCCTACCCCACACCTGCCTGGGGGGGGGGAGAGGTGGAGTTACAGTGTACCCTGGTGCCTGGTGGTCAAGCTGGTAAATGTGCGTGCGTTCGGGTGCACAATGTGTATGTTCCGTTTACATTAATCCATTATAGACTGCCAATAAAAGGAAACAAGAAGAGCGCTTTTACGCGAGAACCCTCTTGACACGCACAAAGGGGGGCTCAACAATAGGAGGTGGGTCCCACAGGGAGGAATTAGAAGGGGACAATTGGCAACATCCGATGCGTACACAACTGCGTGCGTGCGTGCGTGCGTGCGTGCGTGCGTGCGTGCGTGCGTGCGTGCGTGCGTGCGTGCGTGCGTGCGTGCGTGCGTGCGTGCGTGCGTGCGTGCGTGCGTGCGTGCGTGCGTGCGTGCGTGCGTGCGTGCGTGCGAACTATTGCGTATGTAATAGCGAGGCACATTAGCAGCAGTACTCTCTCAGTCTCTCTAACTCTCACTCCAGACTGTTTGTCAACCCCTCAAGCGGAGTGGTCTCGCGGTGCCGCGACGTTCAAAGTGGATTAACGCTTAGCCGCTTCTCAAACCGCCAATGGATGAGCAGCAATGTGCCAAACTTCCGTCGATTGTTCTTTTGGTGTTCGTTTGTAAACTGCCATTAATACTGCCAAACTGCCAAAAACAAATTTCGTTCGAGGTTCAGAACTGCAGTGTCTTGACGACTTTAATTTTCCAAAAGTTGTAGTATACCGTATGATCTTGTTTCTTGTTTAGTGACAGTGTACCTATTGTAAGTCAGTCGAGTCGATTTCGTTCTTGTATACCTCACCACACCTCGGCGCGAGGTGAGTGAGCCTCCCGACCGGTGTGGTGACGCGCTCTCTGGGTCACTGATCGTTTTCCCATGGCTGTCAGCGGCGCGTGTGCGATTATTGACAGAATATGACGGACGGCGGCGTCGTGCCTCAAAGCGCAAGCGCCGCCCGCCGCCGCCGCGTGGGGGCAAACAAAGCGATCGGCGCTGGGATTTGTCAATTCGGCGCAGCCGTCGCCGCCGCCACCGCCGCGCCTCTTTCGCGCCCGTGAGCGCGCGCGCCATTCAATCGCGCAATTCGTGGAATTCCACTGAATAAAGCGCGCGGCGCGACTGGTCGAGGGCTCTCGACAGTAATCGCGAGGGCGCGACACGCAATCGACCGCTCTTGGACGCAACCAAAGTATACTGTATTGTGTGAATCTTGCTCCTTCCTGCCTTACAAACATGGAATGCGGATGAGTTGTGAGTGTTTAATTCGAAAGCTAGTAATTACCGTACAGTGTAGCTCGACCAGCAGAGGCGTGGGAAAACGGAGGGGCTGAAGACAGGCAAACAACTGCGGGTCCGGTTGTTTGTGGACGCTGCTGACAGTCAACTGACCCGCTCGCTACAGGCTGATGCATCGGTCTCCGCTTGCCCCCTCACGCAGACTTCTGTGCGTTCGCGACACAACACACACGCGCACCCAGCCCAAACAGAAGGCAGCACGCGTGTCGGCTTACACGCTCTCTGTGTAGACCTCGCGCCGTCGCGACGATTCCTAAGCCAATTCCGGCCAATCAAGAAGCGATTCCAGTGATTTATTGGACGTGTCGGTGTCCCGTCGCGATGACGCACTTGACACCACGACCACTGACAGAGGCGCATGCGTCGCCGCGTTTTGTTCGCAGCTGCGACCGCCCGCGGCGCTAATCGCGGGCTCGTTCACAAGGAGGGGGGGGGGGGTGTGAGAGGACAATGCCCCCCCCCCTCTCTGGAGTCCTGTCAGTCGTTGTCCACGCGCCGTTCATTGTCTTTGCATGCATGGGTGGGAACAGCTCCCACTACAACCGCGCCCCATCCAACATTGGGGCCTAAACGGACTATTTCACGCCGCAACGCGTTTATTGGCCGACTTGCAAACAACCCTCGCCTTTTGCACCGCACTATCTTGGGCAAAGTTAAGGGATTGAATGTTAAATGGCGCCTCCGGACACGTGAATGTCACATATTTGCTGTTGGACGAATCATGTAGATGTGGTGCAACATTTGTGAGATACATTCATGCGCGACTTAATTGACAAATTGTAATCACTCACTTTTTCCAATTTTGGCTACTGTACCATTTTTCGAAATCATCCATTTATTGTGTTTTATGCTCGCTATGCATGGACCCCCTGCACTCGTACCACGCGTACCATATACCTAGTTTTGCGAATCTCTAGACATTGAAAAACGGTAGCAATGGCGGATCCAGGGTGGGGGAAAGGGGGGGGGGGGGTGGTGAAAAAGGGAACGGCTGGGCCGTGGGAGAAAAGACGTCCTAGCGAGCCTACTTTTCCGCATAAAAATCGTATAGGTGGTCGAAAATCGCAACAACTTTCGTCTGCGGGCCGATTTCATGTATGTATTACTTGTCAATAATGATCGATTGGGTGTTCAAAACATTGCCGACATGTCCCAGCATCTGTGAAATTCAACAGGGTTCCCCCTTCTACTAAATTCTTTCTTTCTCCAAAAAAAAACTTTCTGGATCCGCCAGTGTACTGTAGCGTTTCATAAGAACTGAGGCTCGCACGCAATGCGACGCTGCTAATCCATCACCATTGAACCACTCAACTGACCATTACGCAGTTTATACGAAAGTGTGTTTGCACGTGTCTCGTGACAGGTGCGCAGTTACCATAGCTGGACGGCAGCTGAGTATACCTGTTCGACACCTGTGTGTGCTTAAACGTGCGTGTGCGTGTGTGTCAAATATCTACCACAATTTTTTCCCACCCACCATCAGTCGCCCGGTTGCGCTTGTTGTCAAGCGTCGTCGCCCGCTGGGCGATTAACACATGGAGTTCGTCAGTCACTTGTCGAAGAAGGGGGGGGGGCGTCTTGAGGAGTGGGGGTGGGGAGGCCGGGGAAGCGAGAAAAGCTGGCAAGCTCTTTTAGGGGGCTTCGAGCAGCTTGAGGAACGTCCAACAACGCTCGGGAGCTTTCCAATTAAGCGGTCAAGCGGCTTGGAGTGCCAGTGCCCGCACGTCTCTTGCTTCGCCTCAGCTGCTGTCATGCACTTGAAATGGGCGAGTGACCGGAGGAGGGAGGGGGAGGGGGCGAGGAGGGAGGGGTCCCCACCTATGTACCGGTGACTCGCCGTCAGCCACAGCCGTCGCTCGCTGAGGCATTCCTCTGACCGACGCGACAGTTTGCTTGCGCGTCGCCGTCGCCGCTTTGTCACTCGAATGCTGCGGCGACTGATTGGCCGCTTCTCTTCATTCCATTCCAATGCAATACCTCTTCCCTTCTGGTGTGTAAAGAGACGGCCGCCAGCGAAGAAAAGGACAACTCGACAACAACGACAAGGAATGGCAAATGGCGTACTTGTGTACAAATATCTATATGTCCTGCCACACACCGAACTGCTGGATAGGTTGGAATGGCAGTCCCTGTGGCGTCGTCGCGCGCAAATACTTTACTTGTCGCTATTCTACAAATTGTACTGGCGGATGCATTACCTTCCCGATGGCTATCTCATTTACTCTGAGAATCGTCGCAGTCGCCGATTGTCAAATGTACATGCTGTCGAACTTGTGGCGCGTACAGTCGCGGTTCAAATTCTTGTATACCGCTACGTCAGCTTGGAATCTCCTTCCAGATGAGATTGTGACTTTTAGTTCTTTTAGATAGAGATGGAACTTCGTAATCTCTACCTCAAAAGTGATTAATTGTTGGCATTTCTAGAGCGTAGAAACTTGTTTAGGGATGCGAGTGTGGTGATCGGAGGCTTGCAGTTTGTACAGTTTTATTGCTATCGCAGTGCCATTGTCGTCCTTGGACTTTCCCAAATGCTTCGCGTTGTCTACGTCCCTTGGGATGTGTTGGGATTGGCCAAATAAAACCGAACCGAACAGAACCGAAGGTACGATATTGCGTCTGAGCGAGAGCGATTGCCTAAAATGGTCACATTGAAACCTTTTGCTGCCGTCCTCTATACATGATCTGTGCTCTTGAAGAGCGAGGAAATATGTACTCCTTTTGGTCAGTTGGGCAGCGCCCAGACGTCGTTTATGTTCGCGTTGCCCAGAGCGTCCTCGGCACTGGATGCTTCTTTCTGCAACTTGTGGAGCTGCCGACAAGCAGCGGTGGCGTCCGAGCTAGAGCTGCAAACCGAAAAAATTTTCGGTTCGGTAACGGTTCGGTAATTACCGAAAAATAATTTTCGGTAAATTTCGGTAACGGTAATTACCGAAATCTCAACATCGGTTTTCGGTAATTTTCGGTAATCTCTAAACTACATACATACCAGTCCCTGCTCAAACGCAGTAAGAAGAGAATAGAGCCAATTAAAGTGTCGTTGAAGTGCTGGTGCATATGGTCAGACAGTATGGTATGTAGTACACTTGTTTTTCAACAAGAAAGAGTCACTCCCAATTCCCCATATAGCCATTTGACCGCTTGAGTGTGTCTTCTGTATAGAATGCGGTATGGTTTCCTATCCGAACATGATGCAAGAATGTTTTGAGTATGATGATGGGGTCGCCTTGTTGGCATTGGCATTAATTAAAAATTAGTCTTGCACATAACAAGCGAATGCATCGTTCTTCAGCTACCGTTTTCTCTCGTTTTGCATGCGTGTGCGTGCGTACGTGGTGCGTGCTTGGGTAGGATGGGTCTGACTAGAGTTGTAAAAAAAAACCAAATGGAAAACTCGGGTGGTTTTATTTTAAAATAAAACCGATTTATTTTAAAAAAGTACGTTTTATTTTGAACTTTTTCAAAATCACCTCAGAACGTAATCTGGACCAAGTAGAGGGTATTCTAACGTGTGTAGGACGTATAAGTAGGCACAGCAGGAGCACTCTTGCATGATTTAATGCTCCTAAGCTTTCAAAACAAGCTTTGAGGAGCATAAACCAGAGTGCAACATGTACATGTACACCATGTACGATGTGGACCATGTTCCGCATTCAACGACGTAGCAGTTCAGCTCATTATTTACAGCGGAACTTGTGCCTGTCAAGATCTCACATGCACACGTGACGCATAGCTTTGGCCGATCGCCAGCTGCAGTGAAGACACTTGATCACTTTGTCGACTTTCAGTTCACTTCTGGGTGGCTGCTGCGCTATCAAAGTATCGAAGTATGACTGCAAATACATAGGCATCACAAATATTTGTGCAATGGGCGTCAAGTTACAAGCAAACATTGGCATATAATCCCCAAAAGTAGCGAAAAGTAACCAAAACAATGAAAAAAGAGGTTTTTTTCACAGAAAAAAGACCGAGAGGCAGGTTTTTTTTTTAAAAAAAGACCGAACTTTTTTAAAATAAAACGGGTTGAAAAAAAACCTTAACAACTCTAGGTCTGACAGAGCGACTGCATCCCTCCCTACCTTCCCACCACGCAAGACATACAAATGCAATCAACCAACATCAACCAACAACCAAAGTGCATGCACCATTGCGTCCCAATTTAGCCTGTGCTACGGCTTGCATTCTGTGAATTTGAGAGCCAAACACTCGAAATGAATCAAAAATAACATTACCGAAAATTACCGAAATTTACCGAAAAAATAGGATCGGTAATTTTCGGTTTCGGTAATTACCGAATTTTGAAAATCGGTAATTTTCGGTTTTGGTAATTACCGTTACCGAAAAAAGATCGGTAATTTACCGAAAATCGGTAATTATCGACTTCGGTTTACAGCTCTAGTCCGAGCGGCGGCAGCGGCGGCGGCAGGAGTGCACCCTTCAGTGCGACGCGACGGCGTTCTTCGAGTCAATCAGTCGGCGCGGACGCGTTTGTCGCTCCGCAATCGGATTTCCACTGATTGGCCGCTATCCTCCCCATCCCTCCCAGCTGCTCTTTCTCTGCCACACCCTCCCTTTCAAAGCGCAAACGCAGCCGCCCCCAACAAGAGACACTTCTTCCTCGACGACTGACGAGCGGCACTAAAGGGCGTTCAATCAATAGGAAAGGAGAGAAACTGTGGTCGGCAAGTTGCACTACTGCTCTGATAGCGGCGGTCTCGCTTTTTTCAGTTGACAGACACCAGCACGCACGCACGCACGCACGCACGTCCAAGGGAAAGTGGCAGAAGCCAATCATCGGATTGTCGACGCGGCGCAGACGACAGACGGCCACTTCAAACTCAATTAGGCTCGACGCCGAGCGGACTGCCGGCCGTCCCTCCGCGCCTTCTCGTTGACTACGGTAGCGGAGGACCCTTCTGCGTCGCTCGCTGCCCCCCCCCCTCCGCCCTCCTCTGAGGAGAGAGTGGGAAGCGCCCTACAGAAGCAGCGCTGTTGTCGGCCCCGGGTGCGCTGTGAGTAGCACTGCAGGGTGCTTTGAGGCCGGTAAGAAGGCTTTAGGCTCCACTCCACAGCGTTTGACCGACAATACAGTTCGTAATCGACGCACTGAAGTGCAATACAAAACACAGCAAGTCTGATCGTCAGTGCATGAGCGCAAGAAGCACTGCAATAAATGATGCAGACTCGATTAATGGTTGAGTGGTTGACGCGTATCTAACACTCCATTGAACTGTCTCTCTTTCTCTTGGCATTTGAAAATTCGTATACGCTATCACTCAAAGTGTTTTTTGGTGCCTGCGCTGCACGCCGCAGGTCCACATCATGTCGGTTTCTACACTACCGTACTTCAAGAGCACCACACCAATTGTTTCTAGGCGCCCCCAATCGATTCACTGAGCGCCTGACGATGGCGACGACGATTGTGCACTTCACTCGAGTGGCGGCGACTCTTTTGCTCTGCAGCTGCCGCTGCTGCCCTCCCTCCACTCCCACCCCTCCCTCCCACCACTGCACCCCCCCCCCCCCCCCCCACAATGCAGCTGCAATTGGGGGCTCGTCACACGGTCGACGACGGGGCGAGAAAGGGACACATGGGGAACAATGTACCCACGGCGCTATTCACGCCTTCATCTCCCTACCCCTCTCCCAAACGCCTCTCCTTTGTCTCCACAAACCGCCAGCGTGTCCCCTCGTGTACCCTCCTTTCAACTCGTCTAATCGTACTAGCGTCGCGTGTCTTTCATGCCTCATGCCCCCCCCCCCCGCAGCCGACGCGCGCGCGCGCGATTTGCGCGGCAGTCTATTGACACTGCAATTACAGTGCATTTACAAGGCGCTGTCAGTAAGGAGCGGCGGTGAACGCGGTATAGCCCTCACGCTTGACGCACCGATTCGGATCTCGGGCGACGGACACACGACGATGACAGAACTTTGCACATCACGCAATACAACGCAATGCAGTGCAATTACGTCATGCATAGTCATCATCATGTAACTCAAGTACAGTCAGCGACACACATCTTGTGCATGCATGAGTACTGGAGAAGTAAGATCAACAACAAGAATAGCAATAGCAGCGCATCGCCAAGAATCAGCGAGTACAGATTACAACTTTCGTTTAATATTAATCGGCAACATTTTTTGAGCGGGTTTCTTTGCTTGCAATGTTTGTTTCCGTGTACAACATGCAGTGCGAATGTTTGCTGCTTACTGATATACAATTGCAGACATGCTACAATTGAAAAGCCAAATGACACCGCTAGTTAAAGCCAACAGTCGGAGCTTCGTTGGTGACATCGCTAGACATACAACTCCCACCTCGTTCCCCAAGTATCACAAAGAATCCTACTCCCACACCTGCCTGGGGGGCGGGCAGGTGGAGTTACAGTGTACCCTTGGTGGTCAAGCTGGTACGTGTTCGGGTGCACAATGCGTCTGTTCCGTATACATTAATCCATTATAGACTGTCAATAAAAGGAAACAAGAAGAGCGCTTTTACGCGAGACCGTCTTCACAAAGGGGGGCTCAACAATAGGAGGTGGGGGGGGCCCCACAGGAAGGAATTAGAAGGAGACAATTGGCAACATCCGGTGCGTACGCAAATGCGTGCGTGCGTGCGTGCGTGCGTGCGTGCGTGCGTGCGTGCGTGCGTGCGTGCGTGCGTGCGTGCGTGCGGGCGTGCGTGCGTGCGTGCGTGCGTGCGTGCGTGCGTGCGTGCGTGCGTGCGTGCGTGCGTGCGTGCGTGCGTGCGTGCGTGCGTGCGTGCGTGCGGGCGTGCGTGCGTGCGTGCGTGCGTGCGTGCGTGCGTGCGTGCGTGCGTGCGTGCGTGCGTGCGTGCGTCCGTTCTCTTCTAGATCTTCTCTCCTGTAGATCCAAACTGTTTTCCGACCGCTGTAATGGGCTTAGCCGCCTCTCAGACGGCAAGGCGAACCGACAAAACGAAATCAGTGAAACAGTTTGTTTGTCCTTTAAGTGTTGTTTTGTAATCGGCGGTCCGTTGCCATAAACGCGCAACAAAGTTCCCGCGAGAAAGATTGCACCTGCTATTACAGTACTGCAGGCAGGCTCGCGTGCATTTGTCAGTCACTTGAAGGAGGCTGCTTTTGAGAAAACAAACAAGCCGACATTGACCAACGTTCTAAATATCGAGCGCGGCAGAGCCGTTAAACAATTTGTTTGTATATCTATTTGTTTGCGCTTCAATACACGTCATCACATCATACGCCATATGTACACGGTACATACACGTACATCATTGGTATTCATACGGTGCGCATCATCATATATATAAGTGGAAGTATACGAAAGCGGAGCATGAAGCAACCCTAAACGACACCTAAAAGTGATTTTATATCAATTACTAACAATACTCAAAAATGTGACGCTCAACATACTGTCGTCGCGAGAGACATCTCGTTCACTTTGTACAACTTTTGCAACCTCAGTTTATGCAACTCAACCATGTGCCTGTAAAAGTGTAGTAAATGTTCTTGAGTCTTTACTAAACACACCCACGTGCAATTAGTTGCAGTTCCTCCTATTCGAAATTCGTTCTTGTCTCCCTGCCCTCCCGAAGCAGGATGAGTGAGGAGAGCCGTCGCCGACCCGTCTGGTGTGGTGACGCGCCCTGTGGGTCACTGATCGTTTTCCCATGGCTGTCAGCAGCGCGCGTGCGATTATTGACAGAATATGACGAACGGCGGCGGCGTCGATCCTCAAAGCGCGCGCGCCGACGGCCGCCGCCTCGTGGGGGGGGGGGGGCAAACAAAGCGATCGGCGCTGGGATTTGTCAATTCAGCGCAGCCGCCTCTTTCGCGCCCCGTGCGCGCGCGCGCCATTGAATCGCGCAATTCGTGGAATTCCACTGAATAAAGCGCGCGGCGCGACTGGTCGAGGGCTCTCGACAGTAGTCGCGAGGGCGCGACACGCAATCGACCGCTCTTGGACGCAACCAAAGTATACTGTATAGTGTGAATCTTGCTCCTTTTTCACAAAAACATGGAATGTGGATGAGTTTTGAGTGTTTGAAAGCTATAATTACCGTATAGTTCGACCAGCAGAGGCGTGGGAAAACGGAGGGGCTGGCGACAGGCAAACAACTGCGGGTCCGGCTGTTTGTGGACGCTGCTGACAGTCAACTGACCCGCTTGCTGCAGGCTGATGCATCGGTCTCTGCTTGCCCCCGAACGCAGACTTCTGTGCGTTCGCGACACGACACACACACACACACACACACACACACACACACACACACACACACACACACACACACACACACACACACACACACACACACACACACACACACACACACACACACACACACACACACACACACACACACGCACCCAGCCCAGACAGAGGACAACACGCGTGTCGGCTTACACGCTCTCTGTGTAGACTTCGCGCCGGTGACGTGACAAAATGGGTTTGCTGCAAAATGGGTTTCACAAACCCATTTTGCTGACTTTTGGGTTTGTTGGGCTGGAAAATGGGTTTGGTGGTTTTGTTCGTTGAATTATTTTGGTTAATGTTCGTTTGAGCCTCTAATATGCACGTTTCGTCAAAAACAACCAGTTGTTAAAGCCGAAATCGACCACACAGTCCCTGAGGATGGCATCCTCATCTTCATCCCTTGTGCAGTGCACAATCATTTTCAAGGTCGTGCAGGGTGTACATTAGGAATACCGTAACTCTTGCGCCGCTTGATGGATCGGCTTGCAATTATATACACGGTACAGAGAGGACCGGGTGAGCGGAAACTGCTTCGTCTGGCCGAAATCGGAACAACGTATCACTAATAGGTATTAGTGTATCACGCACATGTTTGCGAAGAGGCCCATTTTGACGATTTTTTAATGATCGCAGTTGTTATCATCGTCAAACTGTGAGGGTGTGTGCTCCAGGGCTTGTCCATGCATCGCCCAAAGTTTGGTGGTGATCGGTCGATCACAATCAGTTAAGAAAGTTGTCTAAATACATGTAGTGACTTCCGCGATTGCGCGTGGAAATTGAGATTCGCATTAGGGCCAAACTTAAAAATGTTGTTTCCCTAGATGTATCCTGCACTTTTCAAAATTTTAGGTAGGTCCACCAAGTGTGCAAGAGTCAATCATTAAACATTTCAGTTTTGGAATTAAAAGAATCTTGTGTTCGCCCTTCTTTGGAAAAAAAACCCAACATTATGCTACTGCGCCAATAGTATGTACCTAGGACCTAGACTTTACAACCGCACTCAAACTCATCGAATAAAGGCTGACGCATCAGCGTTAGGCAGTGCCAATTCGCAAGTGTTCGGATCTACTCAAACTTCTTTTACTCGTGCTTTCATTTTTTTAATTTACCAGACGCATCGGCATTGACATTCGTCTATACTGTTTGCGCCGACGGGTGAAAATTTGTGGACCGAAATCGCCGGAGACGCAAAGCTGAACGCCCCATTGCAAAGTCTGTGCAACGGCATTACCAAGATACCTATGTTTACAGAACAATTTTCTTACGAGAAGCACGCTTTTTCAGCGAGAAGCAGCGCAAACCCATTTTGCAGCCATGCAAACCCATTTTGCACGTATTTGAGCGTGCAAAATGGGTTTCACAAACCCATTTTGCAACAATATGGGTTTGTGAAACCCATTTTGCAGGCAAACCCATATTGATACGACACCGGCGCGACGATTCCTAAGGCAATTCCGGCCAATCAAGAAGCGATTTCCAGTGATTTATTGGACGTGTCCATGTCCCGTCGCGATGACGCACTTGACACCACGACCACTGACAGAGGCGCATGCGTCGCCGCGTTTTGTTCGCAGCTGCGACCGCCCGCGGCGCTAATCGCGGGCTCGTTCACAAGGAGGGGGGGGGGTGAGAGAGGACAATGCCCCCCCCCCTCTCTGGAGTCCTGTCAGTCGTTGTCCACGCGCCGCTCATTGTCTTTGCATGCATGGGTGGGAACAGCTCCCCTACAACCCTCCCCCCCCCCAATCCAACCGTGGCGCCTAAACGCGTTTATTGGCCGACTTGCAAACAACCCTCGTCTTTTGCACCGCACTATCTTGGGCAAAGTTAAGGGATTGAATGTTAAATGGCGCCTCCGGACACGTGAATGTCACATATTTGCTGTTCGACGAATCATGTACAATGTGGTGCAACATTTGTGAGACACATTTATGCGCGACTTAATTGACAAATTGTAATCACTCACTTTTTCCAATTTTGGCTACTGTACCATTTTACGAAATCATCTATTTATTGTGTTTTATGCTCGCTATGCATGGACCCCTTGCACTCGTACCACGTGTATATAGTTTTGAATCTCTAGACATTGAAAAACGGTAGCAATGGCGGATCCAGGGTGGGGGAAAGCGGGAATTTCTCCTCCCGAAATCTCAAATCTAAGGGGGGGGGGGGGGTGGAAGGCGGAATGGGCTGGGCCGTGGGAGAAGGAACGTGCCTAGCGAACCAACTTTTCCGCGTAAAAATGCGTGTAGGTGGTCGAAAGTCGCAAAAATTTACGCCTGCGGCGCCGATTTTATGTATTACTTGTCAATAATGAATCGATTGGGTGTCTAAAACATCGCCGACATGGCCCAGCATCTGTGAATTGCAACAGGGTTCCCCCTTCTACTAAATTCTTCCCCCTCTCAGGCAAAAAAATTCTGTATCCGCCAGTGTACGGTAGCTGAGGCTGCGCACGCAATGCGACGCTGCTAATCCATCACCATTGAACCACTCAACTGACCATTACGCAGTCCACCATAGGTGTGTTTGCGCGTGTCTCGAGACAGGTGCGCAGTTACCATAGCTGGACAGCACTAATTGGATCAAATACCTCACTCCACCCACTGCCAACCCTTCCCAAACATCTCAGACAATGCAAACAGCAGCGCCACACACCGCAATGTTTGTACTGCAAGTGCGTAAAACAAATTCCCACTGACCTGACCTTTAAACTAGCGCAGCATTTGGGTTTTCAGAGGAATGTTCGAAACATCAGGGTGTACGCGTCAGCGTACAACCCTAATATGTGACGACTTGCGCGCGCGAGAATTCGGATTTTCGATCACCTATAACTTTTGATTGCCTGAACCGATTTGGTCGCGTTATGGCTCAAAAGAAGCGCACTCATCGGGAGACCGTACGCGCCACAGCGCGTTTCAATACTATTGCGCGTTAAGGGGAAACGCCCAAAAAGGTTTTGGAATAGTGTCTTTTTTTTTCTTGTTCTCCACCCAGTTTTTGGAGCACCACTCGCGAGCATCTTGGGCAATTGTGATGAAACTTGGCATGTGTAGCCGACCCATGATGGCAATTTTGCGTACCAAAGGAATCGTCTCTGCGTCCTACCAAACTTGAGATATCGCCGATTTTATGCGTTTTTTCGGACATAGTCGTTTTTTTGGGGTGGTTTCCACCAAGAGTAAATCTCGAAAAAGTGCCCAATTAACCCCCAATTTTTTTTTGATTTCCTTGAACAGTTTCTTATGGGAAGTCTATGCCAAGCCACTGAACCCAAATCTTGATCACTGATAATGAGATATTAGTAATCAAAGATCTCAGCCAAAAGTTCCGTACCCTATAGGCTCTTTAACGGTGCATCGCAGAGCTTCGCTATAATGGGGAAAGTTGCTTGCCCAGACATGATCTAGACCACTGTCAACATTTGAACCAAATTGGACGCACCAAAATACCTCCCCCCATTATACCAATAATGGAAATTGGCAATATTTTGGTGTGGTTAGGTCGGATGGCTTAAACATCAATAATAAAGTTGATCGCCCTTCGATGGAGAACATTTCATTCCTTGAAGTCGACACGATCCGACGCACCAAAATATTTTCACTTCCGGAATAATCGATAAATATCGATATGGGTAGGTCGGATCACTTTGGCTAAAACACGAAAGTTGACCGCCTGCACGTGTAGATCATTTTGATTCTTTACACCACTATGCTCCAATGAACCAATATGGCACTGCAGAAGTGCACGCACGCACGCACACCGTCAAATGGGCTGCTTCGCAAGAAACTTGATGTGAGTACGTCGCATCACTTCGGCTAAAACACGAAAGTTGACCGCCTAGTTATAGCGATCATTTTGATTCTTTACATCACTACGCTACGATGCAGAAATATAGCACAACTGCACGCGCACGCACGCACGCACGCACACACACACATAATTTACCAGCAACCACAAGTTCCGATGCTCTATAGGCTCTTAAACAGTGCATGACAGAGCTTCGCTATAATGTGAAAGTTGATTGCCCAAACAGATGTTGACTAGCTGCAGCAGTTGGACAATATTGGACGCACCAAAATGCTTTCCCCGTTATAGCAAAACCGGGAAATGGCGATATTTTGGTGTGGTTAGGTCGAAGAGACTTGACATCAATAATAAAGATGATCTCCTTTTGATGTACAAGATTACATTCCTTAGAGTCAAGAGGCTCTGATGCACCAAAATATTTTCACTTTCAGAAAAGGGAGGAATATTGCCAAAAGGCGCCTATTGTTGAGCACAGGGGAGACAGCCCTTTTAGCAGCCACTACACGTACACGGCCTGGGTGCAGGACGGTCAACTCAGGCAAGTCCAAGTGGGTGAACGTCGACGACTCCACAGTCAGCCCAAGCAGGATGTTCCCCGCCGGACTTCCAGGCATGGCACTGCTCCTCCTACAGTCATCTGAATAGCCAAACCATTAGGTTGCGGTGCACATTCTCTCTCTTCTGCTGCTGGACTGGCCATAGTACTCCACCTCGCATCATTTCGTGAAATGCACGTCCGTAGCACGCCACATTCATGCGTACCTATGTACATACGGCAGGCACATACATACACGTTACCCAAAAATATTATCCGCAGTGGCTTCTGTTTGTAGTTTCTCTGCATGCCGTGCCATTTGCTGATACGTCATCCTGCTTGGTATCATTTGCATGACAATCAGTTGTGCACAACTTTGGTCAACGAAAAATACATGAGTACCTATTTTCAATCCACATGCTCACATTCTATACGATGAATGTCACTGTCTCCTACTGCACTCGAGGGATTCTACCAAACACGCTACATATGTCATACATGGTACATATGTCGTGCGTGCGCGCGTATGTGCATGCATGTGTGCGTGCGTGCCTGAGTGCGTGCGGGTGCCTGTATAGGTTTGATGCATCGATGTTTGTCTTACGAAAAAACACTGTATTAAGGAAAAATTTGCAGGTGGCTGCAAAAAATGGTGAATATGTGACGCTCTTTTGTTGGAGCCCAGTTTGAAAAAGAGGGGTATCAATTAAGGCATGCCTCATTTATGTATAGCCACTTACGCTTTGCAGCTGATCAACTTCAGTTTGAACAAACCGTGTATAAAAACCAAACCAAACGCTGCAACACGTCACATATTCGGCATTTTTTTGTGTGAGCTCACTCACACAGAACGCAACGGCAATCCTTTCACATCTCATCTATCTCTGGTCATTACCATCAACCTGGCACAGCCAAAGTTCCTACCTAAATAATAATCGCACCTTGCTAACATTTGTGAGACGTGGATTGCCACTGCAGTTCAGTTAGTGATGTGTAGGTATACATACGGTACTGGCTCCATTCGTCATTCCCCTTTTTGGCATTTCACCCAATAACGCACTGCTCCTATACAACGTGCTTGCGTGCGTACGTGCGTGCGTGCGTGCGTGCGTGCGTGCGTGCGTGCGTGCGTGCGTGCGTGCGTGCGTGCGTGCGTGCGTGCGTGCGTGCGTGCGTGCGTGCGTGCGTGCGTGCGTGCGTGCGTGCGTGCGTGCGCTCGTGCATGCGTGCGTGCGTGTGTGCGTGCGTGCGTGCGTGCGTGCGTCTTCATAGTGGTCCTTGTGCAAGATCCTGGGGTCAATCCTGCCTGTCTCGCAACCATTCATTCAGTCATGCGACATATGTGAATGTGGGGTGTTCCAGTCCAGTTAGGTCCTATAATTGCCACTGCTCCTTTCTATGCACGCGAACACGAAAAAATGCCGAATATGTGACGTGTTGCAGCGTTTGGTTTGGTTTTTATACACGGTTTGTTCAAACTGAAGTTGATCAGCTGCAAAGCGTAAGTGGCTATACATAAATGAGGCATGCCTTAATTGATACCCCTCTTTTTCAAACTGGGCTCCAACAAAAGAGCGTCACATATTCACCTTTTTTTGCAGCCACCTGCAAATTTTTCCTTAATTACATTTACAGCAAATCTAGTCGGTTAAACACTGGTAATGAAACCTTACTGATGGGTTTCTTTTATACAAACGTTCATTGGAAGGTACATACACCGTACAATAGGATTAACGACAAAAAGATTCAAAGCGCGAACGCAAAGCTCCTTTTCAAAGCGCGAACGCAGCCGCCCCAACAAGAGACAGTTCTTTCTCGCCCACTGAGGAGCGGCACTAAAGGGCGTTCAATCAATAGGAACGGAGAGAGACTGCGGTCGGCAAGTTGCACGACCGCTCTGATAGCAGCTGACTCGCTTTTTTCAGTTTGCAGACACCAGCACGCACGCACGCACGCACGCACGCACGCACGCACGCACGCACGCACGCACGCACGCACGCACGCACGTCCAAGGGAAAGTGGTAGAAGCCAATTATCGGATTGTCGACGCGAATGTTTGTACTGCAAGTGCGTAAAACAAATTCCCACTGACCTAACTTTTAAACTAGCGCAGCATTTGGGTTTTCAGAGGAATGTTCGAAACATTACATTTACAGCAAATCTAGTCGGTTAAACACTGGTAATGAAACCTTACTGATGGGTTTCTTTTATACAAACGTTCATTGGAAGGTACATACACCGTACAATAGGATTAACGACAAAAAGATTCAAAGCGCGAACGCAAAGCTCCTTTTCAAAGCGCGAACGCAGCCGCCCCAACAAGAGACACTTCTTCCTCGCCCACTGAGAAGCGGCACTAAAGGGCGTTCAATCAATAGGAACGGAAAGAGACTGCGGTCGGCAAGTTGCACTACATGTACTGCTCTGATAGCGGCGGTCTCGCTTTTTTCAGTTGACAGACACCAGCACGCGCGCACGCGTCCGACGGAAAGTGGTAGAAGCCAATTATCGGATTGTCGACGCGGCGCAGACGGCGGCGCAATGCACGTGCTACCACCAAGTGGCAGGTGTCTACTATGTAGGCACATATGGGAACCTCCGATTCCGGTGAGCAAACGTGAGAAATGGGCCAAAGAATGGGGGCGCGTCCAAGGCTCCGAATTTTCGACGCAAACTTAAAAAAATTATATTTTTGACTTTAAACGGCTTTGAGCCAAACGAAATGTGGCATGCCACACAGTGCCTATGGGGGTACCTTTTGGTCACAATTTAAGGGAAATCTATTTTTTTATTTAAATCCGTGGTCGATTTTGCCATGGACGCCCTCTTAATACTAATCGGCAACATTTTTTGAGCGGGTTTCTTTGCTTGCAATGTTTGTTTCGTGTACAACATATGTGCGAATGTTTGCTGCTCACTGATATACAACTGCAGACATGCTACAATTGAAAAGCCAAATGACATCGCTAGTTAAAGCCAACAGTCGGAGTTTCGTTGGTGACATCGCTAGACATACAAATCCCACCTCGTTCCCCAAGTATCACAAAAATCCTACCCCCCCCCACCTGCCTGGGGGGGAGAGGTGGAGTTACAGTGTACCCTTGGTGCCTGGTGGTCAAGCTGGTAAATGTGCATGCGTTGCGTTCGGGTGCACAATGTGTATGTTCCGTTTACATTAATCCATTAAGGAAAATTTTGCAGGTGGCTGCAAAAAAAGGAGAATATGTGACGCTCCTTTAGGCCCAGTTTGAAAAAACGCGGTATTAAAAGTAGCCACTTCATCAGATGATCAACTTCAGTTTGGACAAACCATGTATAATCGAACCAAGCGCAGCAACACGTCACATATTCGGCGTTTGTTGTGCTCGCTTGGATCACTGGAAAGGCAGTCCAGGCTGCATGAGGACCGAGGCCTTTCATTCCTTGGACTCAGAGACGAGAGCGGGCCTTATCCTTGACTGGACGTCTACAGATGGCAGTTCCGTCCGTCCATAGGCACAGGCTAACAGAAGCGGAACAAAGATGAACGAGAATCGAAGATTGAATGTAGGGTATACAATGTACTTGGTACTCAAGATCGTGAATTGATGGTGCATATCACTTACTGTAAGGGCAAGCCACATATTAAAAATTTAAGATGGGCAGGGTAGCGAAATTATTTATGCAGAATCTTTGGCTGTGTGCCCTGTCCATCCATACGATGCCTAATGAATCGTCAGAGAATGCGCATCGTCAGAGAGATGAAAGAGTTTGTGAGGGTGGATTGATAGTGGTAGTGTTGTGGCTGTATGCGATGGCTCGCACAACAAACGCCGAATATGTGACGTGTTGCTGCGCTTGGTTCGATTATACATGGTTTGTCCAAACTGAAGTTGATCATCTGATGAAGTGGCTACTTTTAATACCGCGTTTTTTCAAACTGGGCCTAAAGGAGCGTCACATATTCTCCTTTTTTTGCAGCCACCTGCAAAATTTTCCTTAATACAGTGTTTTTTCGTAAAAGAAAGATTAATCAAAAACTCACGCACGCACACACATACAAACCCACAGCAGCAGACCAGAACGGACGCATGCTCAGTGTTGCACCATAAAGCTTATGAAAAGCGTGTACCACTGTACACATTGTGCGTGCGTGCGTGCGTGCGTGCGTGCGTGCGTGCGTGCGTGCGTGCGTACGTGCGTGCGTGCGTGCGCGCGCGTGCGTCCATGCGGGTGTGCAGATGTGTCATTTTCATGTATCAGGGGCTGTAGCAAGCATTCGTCCATAAATATTTTTCCTAGCTCAAAAAATTACCAAAATTCTGGAAAAAGAACCTAGAAAAGAGACAAAAAATGTGGAATGGACTGGAGACACTGCAGTAAAGCAACGCTGATGGGTTTTCCAAGGGGACACGTGCAAAGGCACAGGCAGGCGTTACTGGGATTCGAACCAGCGACCTCTTGATTAAGGGAACATGGTAAAAAGAAGAATGTGCCCAGTAAACCATAGCTGGCATGTAACAAGAGTCCCTCCGGCGATTTCATTTTTTGATGTGGAGCATAGATACCTGTGAGGTTTCCGTCCAATTGATGCAGGCGCGAGTGGGCGACGAACCAAGAAGCTTGTCATGTAAAGTGGGTCCTGCCATCTCCAAAAACTTCTCGGTAATGCACAAGCGTATGGAAGCGTGTTATAACTTAATCGATTCCCCCTTTGAATGCGCTTCTTTTGAGCTATCACGCGCCAAAATATCGTTCAGGAAATGAAAAATAATGCACGATCATAGTTCCAAATTTTGCCCAAAATGGGGGTGCGCCAAGAGGGTCGAGCTGCGAAACATGGAAATCGGAGCGCTCCCATTCTCGAAAGTGACCTATTACAGGTCCAGACGAGTAACTTTCATCATTACAGCACAGCCCTGCGACGAACGGTTGAAGCGTCTATAGCTAACAAACTTTTGGAACAAAACACCTAAAAAATGGCCTTTCGAAGACGGCTGACAGAGACACGGGCATCGGAGCGCTCCCATTTGTCGAAAGTAACCTATTCCAAGTCCGGACGAATAACTTGTGTCATTACAGCACAGCGGTATCACGAACGGTTGAAGCGCCTATAGGTCACAAACTTTTTTTGGTCGGATTTGCCGAAATTTTGGTTGCCAATATCTCATTATGTGGTGAGAATTTCAAATGTCATGCAAGCGCCCCAGACATTCTTTGTAAAGCTGTTCACGAATATCAAAAAACATTTGGGGGTTTACTCGGCTTTTTTTCGACTTTTACTCTTGTCGGGTTTTGGCCAAAATAAAACGACTATGTTTCGAAAAATGACCAAATCGGCCATAACTATAGATCCGAAGCACCTAGATAAATTTACCTTGGGGCACAAAATTGCCATCATATACTACGTGCTCACGCCAAGGTTCGTCCCAATCAACAGTAGCGTTCCAGAGCGGCGACCCCAAAAGTGTGTGCAGAACATGAAAAAAAAAACACCACTTTTTTGGAACATTTTTGTACAATTTGTCTCAACGCGTTCGAGTACCAAAACGCGGGACGGCTCATTCGATTCCGGTCTAGAAGGCGGTTCTTTTGAGCTATCATTCGCCACAATCCGTTCAGGCAATCAAGAGTTATAAGCGACTGAAAATTCAACAAACCGCATTGAGGAAGTGCTCACATATTAGGGTTGTACGCTGCCGCGTACACCCTGATTATAGACTGTCAATAAAAGGAAACAAGAAGAGCGCTTTACGCGAGACCCACTTGACACGCACAAAGGGGGCCCAACAATAGAAGGTGGGCCCCACAGGAAGGAATTAGAAGGGGACAATTGGCAACATCCGATACGTACACAAGTGCGTGCGTGCGTGCGTGCATGCGTGCGTGCGTGCGTGCGTGCGTGCGTGCGTGCGTGCGTGCGTGCGTGCGTGCGTGCGTGCGTGCGTGCATGCGTGCATGCGTGCGTGCGTGCGTGCGAGCATGCGTGCATGCGTGCGTGCGTGCGTGCGTGCGTGCGTGCGTGCGTGCGTGCGTGCGTGCGTGCGTGCGTGCGTGCGTGGGTGCGTGCGTGAGTGCGTGCGTGAGTGCGTGCGTGCGTGCGTGCGTGCGTGCGTGCGCGCGCGCGCGCGTGCGTGCGTGCGTGCGTGCGTATGGTCTCTCTAAACGAAGGTTCGTGTTACTCGAATACATTTATTGTCTGGCACATTAGCAGGACTACAATCTGTTTCATTCTCTCCTGTAGCTCCAGACTGTTTGTCGACCCCGGAGTGGGGTGGGTGTTGCGGTGCGCGGCGTAGGTATTGTACCTCTCTCTCTCAGACGTCAAGGCGAACAGACAAAACGAAAACAATCAAACAATTTGTTTGTCCTTTAAGTGTTGTTTTGTAATCGGCGGTCCGTTGCCATGAACGCGCAACAAAGTTCCAGGGAGATAGATTGTACCGGTTGTTCGGTTTGTTCCATCTGTTTGTTTATCTATTTGTTTATCAATACACGCCATCACATCATATCATGCGCCATACACGGTACAGACATCATCATTTATTCATCATACGGTGCACAACATTATATGTGGAAGTATACGAAAGCGGAGCAAGAAGCAACCCTAGATGACACCCAAAAGTGATTTAATGTCAAAACTACATAACAATACTCAAAATGCGCAAACTACTGTCGTCGTGACATCTCGTTCACTTTATACAACTTTTGCAATCTCAGGGTATGCAACTCAACTACCTAGGTGCCTTTAATGCCTGTAAATGTTCTTGAGTCTTTACAAAACACACGCGCGTGCAATTAGTGACAGTTCTCCGACGAGGTCGTTCTTGTCTCTCTGCCCGTCTGGTGCAACTGTGCAAGCAAGAGAGCCGTCGCCGACCCGTCTGGTGTGGTGACGCGCCCGGTGGGTCACTGATCGTTTTCCCATGGCTGTCAGCGGCGCGCGTGCGATTATTGACAGAATATGACGGACGGCGGCGTCGAGCCTCAAAGCGCAAGCGCCGCCCGCCGCCGCCGCGTGGGGGCAAACAAAGCGATCGGCGCTGGGATTTGTCAATTCGGCGCAGCCGTCGCCGCCGCCACCGCCGCGCCTCTTTCGCGCCCGTTCGCGCGCGCCATTCAATCGCGCAATTCGTGGAATTCCACTGAATAAAGCGCGAGGCGCGACTGGTCGAGGGCACTCGACAGTAATCGCGACACGCAACCAAAGTGTACTGTATAGTGTGAAGTGAACGTCGCTCCTGCCTTACAAACACGGAATGCGGATGAGTTGTGAGTGTTTAATTCGAAAGCTAGTAATTACCGTAGCCGACCAGCAGAGGCGTGTGGGAAAACGTAGGGACTGGCGACAGGCAAACAACTGCTGGTCTGGGTGTTCGTGGACACTAGCGGATCCAAAGGGGGGGGGGGGGGGGGGGGGCGTGCCCCCCCCGGGCGGCACAGGGTGGCCGCGGGGGCAGGCGTTGCGGGTAGAGAAGGGGCTGAGGGCAGGCGTTGGGGGCAGAGAACGTCGCGGGGGCAGGCAAAGGGGGCAGAAGGGGCCCCAGACGAGAGGGAATAAGGACAAATCGGGCTAATATTGGCCTATTTCCCATAGATTTACACACTCATAACCCGAAAATGTTTGCCTGCGGGCCTGTAGTGTATGGACGACTGAGTTTGGACTAAGGTTTTGACTCTATATTTTGGTTCAGCTCGCCCATCCAAAGTAGAGATGCACGTAAGGCACATAAAGGGGGGCAAGGGATGCAAGCTGACCTAATGTGACTGTTTTGCCCAATAAAATAATGCTCCGATTAGGTTGGAAAACCAAAATTTTCGCCTGCGGCGCACGCTTTTGTGCATACTTTTGGCCACAACTCATGCTAAATTCCTTGAAATTCTAAGGAATGAGGCACTTAACATTGAAAATTTTCGCCTGCGGCGCGATTTCGAAAAGTTGAACAAAAGGTCTCACGTGTTCTACTAAAAACAACCTAAAGAACCGCAAAAATGAAAAATGTGTGTTTTGTAGCGCCACTGCCTGTTTTAAGTGTTGAAAAACATGCAAAAAGCGGGCTGCGCGCCAAACGCGCGAAATATAGCTCTCCAATTGAAATTTAAGCCAAAAAAATATTTTGAGCTTGCCCCCCCTGTCAGAAAATCCTGGATCCGCCAGTGTTCGTGGACGCTGCTGACAGTTACACGCTCGCTGTGTAGACCTCGCGCCGGCGCGACGATTCCTAAGCCAATTCCGGCCAATCAAGAAGCGATTTCCAGTGATTTATTGGACGTGTCCATGTCCTGTCGCGATGACGCACTTGACATCCGCGGCCACGGGAGCGCATGCGTCGCCGCCTTTTGTTCGCAGCTGCCACCGCCCGCAGCGCTAATCGCGGGCTCGTTCACAAGGGGGGGGGGGGGTGAGAGGACAATGCCCCCCCCCCACTCCGGCGTCTTGGCAGTCGTTGTCCGTTCATTGTCTTTGCATGCATGGGTGGGAACAGCTCCCACTACAACCGCGCCCCGTCTAACCCTGGCGCCTAAACGGACTATTTCACGCCGCAACGCGTTTAGGTATTCGTCGACGTGTAAACAACCCTCGCGTTTTGCGCAGCAGATATCCTGGGCTAGAGATGGTTTCAATTTCGAAAATAATTTTTTTTTTATTAAAAAAAAAATTTTTTATTAATAAAAAAAATGGGATTTTTTTATTAATAAAAAAAATGGGACCTTTCTTTTTTTAATAAAAAAAATTTTTTATTAATAAAAAAAAAGTGAAATTTGTCTGTTTTTCTCACTATATTTTACGTTTTCCCTTTAGTTTTTCACCAGTTTTGTGTCTTCCCTTCAAGATTGTGCCTGATACAGTGGTAAATTTGGCCCTTTGGTGCATTTATGCATTGAATATGGACATAGGTACATGCCACCACATTACCTGTGTGGTATACATGTTGTACATTGTACATACCATTGTACATTGTAGTGCGCCTGTGCGTGTAAAACGAGCTATTCATGTATTTGTATGGCCATTTATGCGTTTCGGATAGAATATGGACATAGGTACATGCCACCACGTTCCCTGTGTGGTATATATGTTGTACCTTGTACATACCATTGTACGTTGTTGTGCACCTGTGGGTGTAAAGGAAGCTATTTATGTATTTGTATGGCCATTCAATGCTTTTGTGGATCACAATAGCTCTGAAACACCCTCTACAAGGTATATTTACACTAATACCGTAAATCCTCCAATACAGCCCCCCCCAATAGTGCCCCCCCCTCCAATAGTGCCCCCGGGTACGGCAAGGTTGAAATAATAGAGCCCCCCCCTCCAATAGTGCCCCCGGGGGTAAGGGGTATGTTGTGCCATGTGCCTTTTATGGGCAAAAATATAGTGGTAGGTACATTTATATCGTGTATACACACTACTACTAACCAATAATAGTACGTTTCAGCAACTATTAGCGGTAAATCAACCATTAAATGTGGCAAAAGTGATCAAAATCATCGAAAAATCGGCAATTTTGACAGCGAAACTAGCATTACCATTCAAAATTTTTAGGTTGAAATAATAGAAGCCCCCCCTCCAATAGTGCCCCCCCCCCTCCTATAGTGCCGCCGGGTAAAAAGAGGTTGAAAAAATAGTGCCCCGGGGGCACTATTGGAGGATTTACGGTATATGGCACCTTACACATCGCCTGAACCCTCCTTTAACTTAGAAAAGAAAAATTTTTTTTTTAATTAAAAAAAAAAATTTTTTTTTAAGAAAAAAAAAATCGACCGATTTTTTTTTCAAAAACCATCTCTATCCTGGGCAAAGTTACATAAGGGGTTGAATTTTATAATGGCGGTGAAGGTTGAATGTCACACAATCGCTGTTGGGCGAATTATGTAGATGTGGTGCAACATTTGTGATACATTTATGCGCGATTTAATTGACAAATTGTAATCACTCACTTTTTTTTTCCGATTTTAGCTACCATTTTACGAAATCATCCATTTACTATGTTTTATGCATGTACCCCTGCACTCGCACGCATAGGTATATAGGTATTTTTGCGAATCTCTAGACATTCAAATACGGTAGCGTTTCTAAAAAACTGAGGCTGCGCACGCAATGCGACGCCGTTAATCCATCACCATTGAACCACTCGACTGACCATTACGCAGTCCATACGTAAGTGTGTTTGCGCGTGTCTCGAGACAGGTGCGCAGTTACCATAGCTGGACAGCACTAATTGGATCAAATGCCTTACTCCATTCGCCCGCTCCCCACCCTTTCCAAACATCTCAGACAATGCAAACAGCAGCGCCACGCACCGCAATGTTTGCACTGCAGGTGCGTAAAACAATATACCCCACACTGACCTGACTTTTAAACTACCACAAGCGCAGCATTTGGTTTGTCGAAAGAGAAAGTTTGAAAAATTAAAAATAAAAGAAGAAATCTAGTCGATTAAACACTGGTAATGAAACATCACTCATGGGACTCCTTTATGCATACGTTTATTGGAATGCGCAAACAAACAGCTTCGAATCTGCGACGCACTGCACAACAGATCATTGTCCATTTCGATCTGCACTTCCTGCAGAGCATGCATTCGACACCTGTGGGTGCGTATGCGTGTGTGCCGAATATCCACCCACATTTTTTTCTCACCGACCGTGCCTGTGCCCGCACGTCTCTTGCTTCGCCACAGCTGCTGTCATGCACTTGAAATGGGTGAGTGACCGGAAGGAGGGAGGGGGCGATTTCGCGGTGGTCCCTCCCCACCTACTAGTATGTACCAGTGACTGGTCGTCAGCCACAGGCGTCGCTCGCTGAGGCATTCCTCTGACCGACGCGACAGTTCGCTTGCGCGTCGCCGTCGCCGCTTTGTCACTCGAATGCTGCGGCGACTGATTGGCCGCTTCTCTTCATTCCATTCCACTGCAATACCTCTTCCCTTCTGGTGTGTAAAGAGACGGCCGCCAGCGAAGAGAAGGACAACTCGACAACAATGACAAGTAAGGTAATTGCGTCTGAGCGAGAGCGATTGCCTAAAATGCTCCATTTGAAACCTTTCGCTGCCGTCATCTATATGATCTGTGCTCTTGAAGAGCGAGGAAATGTGTACTCCTTTTGGTCAGTTGGTCAGCGCTCAGACGTCGTTCATGTTCTTGTGGAGCAGGGCATCCTCAGCATTGCATGCTTCTTTCTGCAACTTGTGGAGCTACGGACGAGCAGCGGCGGCGTCCAAACCCGGCGGCGGCAGGAGTGCGCCCTTCAGTGGGCGTCTCGAGCGGACGCGACGGCGTTCTTCGAGTCAATCAGTAGGCGCGGACGCGTTTGTCGCTCCGCAATCGGATTTTCACTGATTGGCCCCTTCCCTCCTTCGCTTTCTCTGCCCCTCTCTCCCTTTCAAAGCGCGGACGCAGCCGCCCCCCCCCCCCCCAACAAGAGACACTTCTTCCTCGCCCACTGACGAGCGGCACTAAAGGGGGGTTCAATCGTTCAATCTATAGGAACGAAGAGAAACTGCGGTCGGCAAGTTGCACTACCGCTAGCTGCGGATTCGCTTTTTTTTAGTTGGCACTGGCAGACACCAGCACGCACGCACGCACGCACGCACGCACGCGAGAAGTGAGCGCTTTTACGCGAGACCCTCCTGACACGCACAAAGGGGGGGAGGGCTCAACAATAGGAGGTGGGGTCCCACAGGAAGGAATTAGAAGGGGACAATTGGCAACATCCGATGCGTACACAAGTGCGTGCGTGCGTGCGTGCGTACGTGCGTGGGCGCGTGGGCGCGTGGGCGCGTGGGCGCGTGCGTGCGTGCGTGCGTGCGTGCGTGCGTGCGTGCGTGCGTGCGTGCGTGCGTGCGTGCGTGCGTGCGTGTGTTTTCTCCGAAACGAAGGTTTGAGTTCTTCGAATGCGTTTATTGTGTGCCACATTAACAGGACTACAAGCTACAGTCTACGTTTCATTCTCTCCGGTAGCTCCAGACTGTTTGCGGACCCTTGAGTAGATTGGTTTTACTGTGCGCGACGTATATAGTGGGCCCTAATGGGCTTAGCCGCCTCTGAGACGGCAAGGCGAACAGACAAAACGAAAACAATCAAACAGTTTGTTTGTCCTTTAAGTGTTGTTTTGTAATCGGCGGTCCGTTGCCATGAACGCGCAACAAAGTTCCAGCGAGAAAGATTGTACCGCTTATTACAGTACTTACTGCAGGCACGCTTGCGTGCATTTGTAAGTCACTTGAAGAGCGCTCAACTGGTTTAGAGGAAACATACAAGCCGACATTGACCAACGTTCTAAATATCGAGCGCGGCAGAGCCGTTGAGCGATTTGTTTGTTTATCTATTTGTTCGTTCTTCAAGACACGTCATCACATCATACGCCATAGTACACGGTACATACGTACATCATACGATATGTATTCATACGTATTCATCATACGATGCACAACATTACATGTGGAAGTGGAAATATACGAAAGCGGAGCATGACGCAACCCAAGATGACACCCAATAGTAATTTAATATCAATTCTAACAATACTGAAAATGAAATGTTCATCCTGGTAACACTGTCGCCACGACATCTCGTTCACTTTATGCAACTTTTGCAACTTCAGTTTATGCAACTCAACCATGTGCCTGTAAAAGTGTAGTAAATGTTGTTGAGTCTTTACTAAAAATTAGTGACAGTTCTCCGACACGAAATTCGTTCTTGTCTCTCAGCCCTCTCGAAGCAAGATGAATGAAGAGAGCCGTCACCGACCCGTATGATGTGGTGACGCGCCGTGTGGGTCACTGATCGTTTTC
Organism: Paralinhomoeus sp. GSCO2_6; assembly: GCA_030248085.1. NCBI lineage: Eukaryota > Metazoa > Nematoda > Chromadorea > Monhysterida > Linhomoeidae > Paralinhomoeus > Paralinhomoeus sp. GSCO2_6. The sequence continues at coordinate 27,773 of JASAMY010003628.1, read as the reverse complement.
CCATGGCTGTCAGCAGCGCGCGTGCGATTATTGACAGAATATGACGGACGGCGTCGTCGAGCCTCAAAGCGCGCGCGCCGCCCGCCGCCGCCGCGTGGGGGCAAACAAAGCGATCGGCGCTGGGATTTGTCAATTCGGCGCAGTCGCCGACGCCGCCACCGCCGCGCCTCTTTCGCGCCCGTGCGCGCGCGCGCCATTGAATCGCGCAATTCGTGGAATTCCACTGAATAAAGCGCGCGGCGCGACTGGTCGAGGGCTCTCGACAGTAATCGCGAGGGCGCGACACGCAATCGACCGCTCTTGGACGCAGCCAAAGTATACTGTATTGTGTGAATCTTGCTCCTTCCTGCCTTACAAACATGGAATGCGGATGAGTTGTGAGTGTTTAATTCGAAAGCTAGTAATTACCGTAGCCGACCAGCAGAGGCGTGGGAAAACGGAGGGGCTGGCGACAAGCAAACAACTGCTGGTCCGGCTGTTTGTGGACGCTGCTGACAGTCAACTGACCCGCTCGCTGCAGGCTGATGCATCGGTCTCCGCTTGCCCCCGCACGCAGACTTCTGTGCGTTCGCGACACAACACACACGCGCACCCAGCCCAAACAGAAGGCAGCACGCGTGTCGCTCTCTGTGTAGACCTCGCGCCGTCGCGACGATTCCTAAGCCAATTCCGGCCAATCAAGAAGCGATTCCAGTGATTTATTGGACGTGTCGGTGTCCCGTCGCGATGACGCACTTGACACCACGACCACTGACAGAGGCGCATGCGTCGCCGCGTTTTGTTCGCAGCTGCGACCGCCCGCGGCGCTAATCGCGGGCTCGTTCACAAGGAGGGGGGGGGGGGTGAGAGAGGACAATGCCCCCCCCCTCTCTGGAGTCCTGTCAGTCGTTGTCCACGCGCCGTTCATTGTCTTTGCATGCATGGGTGGGAACAGCTCCCTTACAACCCTCCCCCCCCCCATCCAAACCGTGGCGCCTAAACGGACTATTTCACGCCGCAACGCGTTTATTGGCCGACTTGCAAACAACCCTCGCCTTTTGCGCCGCCCTATCCTAGGCAAAGTTAAGGGATTGAATGTTAAACTTCGCCACCCGACGTTGAATGTCACACATTTGCTGTTGGACGAATTATGTAGATGTGGTGCAACGTTTGTGAGATAGATTTATGCGCGACTTAATTGACCAATTGTAATCACTCACTTTTCCCAATTTTAGCTACCATTTTACGAAGTTATCCATTTATTGCATTTTATGCTCGCAATGCATGCACCCCGTGCACACGCACACGTATAGTATTTGTGCGATTCTCTAGACATTAAAATACGGTAGCGTTTCTTAAGAACTGAGGCTGCGCACGCAATGCGACGCCGTTAATCCATCACCATTGAACCACTCGACTGACCATTACGCAGTCCATACGTAAGTGTGCTTGCGCGTGTCTCGAGACAGGTGCGCAGTTACCATAGCTGGACAGCACTAATTGGATCAAATACCTCACTCCACCCACTCCCCACCCTTCCCAAACATCTCAGACAATGCAAACAGCAGCGCCACGCACCGCAATGTTTGTACTGCAAGTGCGTAAAACAATACCTCACTGACCTGACTTTTAAACTTATACAAACGTTTATTGGAAGGTACAATAGGCACTAGCGGATCCAGACGGGGGGAGAGGGGTGTCTACTGTCTCCCCCTCCTGTCGGAGAGATCAGGGGGAGAAGAAGGAAAGAAGGGCGAACACATGGGGGTATGGCCACATTTCTACGTTTTCATTGGATTAATGAAAAGCGCAAAATTTTCGCCTGCGACGCTGTGGTTCTCTGCTAACTCACGTTTGATTTGGAAGGGAGCTCACAAATCCGTCATTTTTGTCTATTCCATAGTAGTGTAGTTTGGGTGGTGAAAAAAATTGACCTTCTCGCCCCTCTGTGAGAAAATCCTGGATCCGCCAGTGACAATAGGATTAAAGACAAACAGCTTCTAATCCTAGCGACGACAACAGATTGTCAATTGCGATGTACACTTCATGCAGAGTATGCATTCGACACCTGTGGGTGCGTGGTACGTTTGTGCCGAATATCTACCAACATTTTTTCGCACCGACCCACAGCGCCCCGTTGCGCTTGTCAAGCGTCGTCGCCCGCTGGGCGATTAACACATGGCGTTCGTCAGTCACTTGTCAAAGAAGGGGGGCGTCTTGGGGAGTGGGGGGGGAGGCGGGGGAAGCGAGAAAAGCTGTCAAGCTCTTTTAGCGCTCTAAAGGGGGGCTGGGGTGGGGGGTGCGTGAAGCTGGAGGAACATCCAACAACGCTCGGGAGCTTTCCAATTAAGCGACCGAGCGGCTTGGAGGGCCAGTGTTGGGGGCGCCGCCTCGCTGATTGTGCCGGGCCGGGCGCGGCCGAAAATCGAACGCGCTCTACCGTACTTCTGCTGGCTCTGAAGTGGCCGCCTCGGCGCCGACCAATGAGCGCCGGGCCCCGCCCCCCGCTCGAGTGTTCGGCAAACAATTCGGCCGACCGGCGCCGCGGCTTGTGCAAACACGAGCCTCTGAGACGCGCGGCGAGAGGCGAGCGAACGAGCGCGCGCGCGAGCGCGTGGGAAGGCGAGATGTCGTCGGCGACGGAGGACGGCGACGAGTCGCCCCGCGGCCACGGCGGCGGCGCGCCACTCGTCGGCAGTCCTCGACGGCGACAGCAGCAGCAGCCGCAGTCGCAATCGCAATCCTTCGGCGGCCACAAGACCTCCTCAACCGCGGCTGGCGCCTCCTTCAGCGTCAACCACCTCCTTCTCGACAGCGCCGAGTTCTCTTCGCCCTCCGCCTCCTCCTCGTCCGCCGGTAAGTGGAGTGCGATTAGGGAGGCCTCTCGGCGCCCGCCGCCAAAGGGTGCTAGTGAGCGCGCGCTCTCAGGTGGCTGTCAAGCGGCTGCAGCAGCCGTCAAGATGTCGACGCCCACCTCCGCCGCTGTCCTGCCCTTTGGCTCGGCGTCGTCAGTCTCGAGCTACTCGGCCGCTGCCCTCGCGCCCGGCGTCCAGCAGCACCAGCACCAGCAGCAGCAACAGCAACAGCAGCACCAACACCAAGCCTTCCAGCCCCAACAGCAGGCCTCCTACCTCTCGTCGCTGAGTCACGGTTACAACCAGAGCGCCGCCGACTTCTCCGCAGCCGCATGGGCGGGCGCCGCGTCCGCCGCCTGGGCGGCGACAGCTACCGACCCCCGATTCGGTGAGTGCTCTAATCTACGGCACTTGTAGAACCGAGTCCGCAAACGCCGCCCACTCCTGAAATTTCACACCCTTGTCACTGCTGCGCGATTGTTCCCGTTTTTGTGCGAGGCGCGAAGAAAAGGCGGGGCGCGTCGCGACAATTAGCCGAGCTTAGAGAAGGTGTCGTCGGCGGGCCGCGAAGAAAAATGGGGGCGTCTTCTCTCTTCTTCTTCTTCTCGCGGCATTTGCAGTCGTCGTCGTCTCGCTCCTTTCACTCTTCATTTGCGCCCTCCCCCCGCGTCTATTATGCCAACACCCTGAACAAAACCGTATTGTCGCCGGCGCCCGACGACGACGCAAGGCGCTGCCTCGGAAAAGAAGTCTTTTCACAGCCGCTGTCGAATTCTCAGAGACTTCTGCAGGCGGCGGAGCACGACAATAGACTTCTGTTCCACCCCCCGGTGTTGTAGCTGGCCGGTTTCTCTCTCGAATTGGTTCGTCGTCTCTAAGAAAATGCAGCAACCGCCGCAGCCGATGCCCTGGCTGCCAGAGCTCTCGGCCATCGGCGCGGCGCCGCCTTACTGTACCTGTTTGTTATTTGTTCCATTGGCTTTTTGGATTAAAATATAGTATTGAAACAAGCATCTGCAATGTCAATTGTAACATTCGTTTGAAAAGTTCGGTTTGACGCTGTCAACAAAATTATAGATGCTTCATGTTCTAGTGTTAAATTAGTAGGTTTTGTGTGGCTGACAGTGTGGTCCGGCGGGACAACAAATTATGCATCCATGCAATGCAGTGCAGGTCGATCGATGTTCTCAATTCTCTGTCTTTGCAGTGCGCGGCTTCGCGGGTCCCTGCGGGATCATGGACCCGACGAAGGCGCAGTCGATGGGCCTGAGCTTCCCCATGGCGCAGCGACGGAAGCGGCGGGTGCTGTTCACGCAGGCGCAGGTCTTCGAGCTCGAGCGCCGCTTCAAGGCCGCCATGTACCTCTCCGCCCCAGAGAGGGAGCAGCTCGCACAGGCCATTCACCTCACGCCCACGCAGGTACATACATTTATGCGCACTGGAACGCAGTATACGGTGGCCACGGATTTCGAATGCTGCACCTTTGACTTGCACCTGCACCAGAATATGCAACATCTGCCCAGCACGTGTAAAACGGTTGCGACTGCAGTCATCATTCACGAAGATGCGTTGCAATTTGCAACGCAAACAAGTCTGCGCTTCTCATTAAGTTAAATGAATGTCTTGATCTGGACTCACTATTAGCTTCTCTCGCAATGCGTATTATATGTACATTGTACATAGTACATACCGTTAGTCCTTCCTTACTAAGCCTAGACGCAACCGCACAGCCGAATTGCGACTGTGTTCAGGTGAAGATCTGGTTCCAGAACCACCGGTACAAGTGCAAGCGGCAGAAGAAGGAGCAGGAGATGCAGCGGAACCTGCGCAACCGCGAGCACGGGGGCAACGGGGCCAACGGAGGCTCGGACCTCAAGGCCGAGTCGAGTCCCTCGCCGGCCGGGGGCCGCGGCGCCTCGCCGCGCAAGTGCTCCGTGCCCGTGCTCGTCAAGGACGGCAAGCCCTGCGCCGGCGACAGTCCTCTGGGCGCCGGCGGCGGTGGCGTCAGCAGCCCGTCCATGGGCGCCTCGGGGGCCGCGGACGAGCTGTCCGGGCTCGCGGCAGCCTCCCTCGGCGGCCTGACGTTCGGCGGCGTCGGCCAGCAGCGCATCAAGAGCCCCCTACCCACGGACATCATGGGCGGGGCGCCTGGAGGCCACTACAACCCGCTCTACCACTTCAACGGACAGCACTTCAACGGACTCGCCGCCGCCCAGGCTGCCGGCCCCGGCGCCGCGGCGTTTGGGCCGCCCGCAGCCGCCGCCTACATGCAGGGCTTCGGCGCGCCCTCCTACTACATGGGCAACGTGCACCACAGGTACACCTGAGCAAGCCGACCGTCGTGATTTGCATAATCGCTGGTGTAGCTGCATACAGTACACTCTCGGTAGTGGCCCGTCTATTGGTGTGCCGCCCCGACCACGCCCGTTGTCGCGTTCCCCCGAGAGATTTGTCGATTGTCGATTGTCGATCACAAGTGTTTCCTGCGCGCTCTCTGTCTCTCGCAGTCCCACTCCACCCTTCGTTGCCCCACCCCCTTTTGTGTCGCCGCGTCCGTCGCGCCAGATCTGAATCGGTGTGTCCTCGTCAAGCGCCACTGCGACCGCCGCTCCTTACTGACAGCCCCTTGTGCATAAATGCACTGTAATTGCAGTGTCAATAGACGCCGCGCAAAGCGCTGCGGACATGCGCGAGCGTCGGCTCGGCCCCGGGTGTGTGGGTGTGTGTGGGGGGGGGGGGTGGGCCGGGGGCATGAGGCATGAAAGACACGCGACGCTTTAGGCCGATTAGACGACTAGAAAGGAGGGGACACGAGGGGACAACACACTGGCGGTTTGTGGAAACAAAAGAGAGGCGTGAATGCAGCTTAGCGACGACTCCCTCCCTCCCTCTCCTTTTGCACGACGGTACATCGTTCTCCTTGTTTCGCCCCGCTTTCTCGCACCGTCGACCGTGTGACGAGCCCCCAATTGCAGCTGCGGGGGGGGGCGTGCAGTGGTGGGAGGGAGGGGTGGAGTGGTCGGTCAGAATGGCAGCAGCTGCAGAGCAAAAGAGTCGCCGCCACTCGTGTGAAGTGCATAATCGTCGTCAGGCGCTCGTTGAATCGATTGGAGGCGCCTAGAAACAATTGGTAGCGCCCGGGGTTGAAAGATCCCTGAGGATACGGTAGCGGACAAACCAAAAAGGAGGCAGAACGGTGTGCAGCTCGAGCAGGACAAACCAGAACTGAATGCAGCGTGTATACAGTACGGTTTTTTGTATCGCATGAGGTGCGCAGCAGTGTTCGACAAGCGCCACTGATGCAGCAATTAGTCGAGCTTGCATCATTTATTGCACTGCTTCTTCCGCTTATGCACTGACGATATTGTTGCGATTGCGTACAGAAGTGTCGGTCAGACGCTGTGGACTGTGGAGTGGAGTGGAGTCTAAAGCCTTCTCACCGGCGCCAAAAGAACCCTACAGTGCTACTCGCAGCGTACTCGGGGCCGACAACAGCGCTTCTGTAGGGCGCTTCCCGCTCTCCCCTCAGGGAGGTGGGGGAGGGGGGAAGCAGGGAGCGGCGCAGAAGGGCCCTCCGCTACCGTAGTCAACGAGATGGCGCGGAGGGGCGGCCGTCCGCTCGGCGTCGAGCCTAATTGAGTTTGAAGTGGCCGTCCGTCGTCTGCGCCGCGTCGACAATCCGATAATTGGCTTCTGCCACTTTCCCTTGGACGTGCGTGCGTGCGTGGTGCGTGCGTGCGTGCTGGTGTCTGTCAACTAAGAAAAGCGGGACCGCCGCTATCAGAGCGGTAGTGCAACTTGCCGACCGCAGTTTCTCGCTCTCTCTCTCTGTTGGTATTGATTGAACGCCCTTTAGTGCCGCTCGTCGGTCGGCGAGGAAGAAGTGTCTCTTGTTGGGGGCGGCTGCGTTCGCGCTTTGAAAGGGAGGGTGTGGCAGAGAAAGAGCAGGAGGGAGGGATGGGGAGGGAAGCGGCCAATCAGTGGAAATCCGATTGCGGAGCGACAAACGCGTCAGCGCCGACTGATTGACTCGAAGAACGCCGTCGCGTCGCCTCGAGACGCCCACTGAAGGGCGCACTCCTGCCGCCGCCGCCGCCGCCGCCGCCGCCGCCGCCGCCGTCGCTCGGACGCCACCGCTGCTCGCCCAAACTTGTAGAAAGCAGCAACCAATGCTGAGGATGATTTGAACAAACAACAAGAATATGATGTCAGTACAAAAGGCGAGCGTACATCGCCAGTCCGGCTGACTGACTGACTGACAGAAAGGAGTACACTGATGGGCTCTCTGCAGGTGTACCGATCCTCTATGACTGCTGCGAGTGGTTTCAAAGTGAGTATTTAGGCAATCGCTTCGACGCAAGAGCGGTTCAGCGCGTTTTCCTCTTTGGATTCACAAGCTCGTCTCTACCTCAATATCTGTGCAGCATGCCGTGTGGTGCAATGCGCTGCTGTAAACAAGGCGAGGAATGGGTTCAGCGCTGTCTTGCGCTTTTGAGATTCTCTTCAGCAAAAAGGAGTGGAGCGAGAGAGGACCCTTCGGGTTCTCGACTCGACTCCGGGCGCCTGCTGGTGCCTTGCATTGGTCTTGGCGCCGCACAATGCAAGCCTAATGGAGTTTGTTGAATCCCTCTTCTCCGCCTGCCAGCTCAAGCAGTAGACACTTAAGCAGCTCAAGCAGCAGCAGTAGACAACGCAGCGCTCGGCTTTGATACAGACGAACGGTGCTTCAGAGGCGCTCGTTCGCAGAGTCGAGTTGCGCTCTTCTTCCAGTCGGACGCTGGCGGCCGCCTCTTCTGCCAGAGAAGGGAGGGCTTGGGGGATTGGACTGGAATGAAGAGAAGCGGCCAATCAGTCGCAGCATTCCAGTGACAAAGCGGCGGCGACGACAGCGCGCAAACGAGCTGACGGGTCGGCAGTGAGTTGCAATATAACCACAGCGGCGCATGCGAACATTTTAAGCGTTTGAGTGCAAAAATCCAAGGAAAACGTAAAAATCTGCCCACTTTGCCCCTGTGCTCGTCCTTTTTTTCTTCTTTTCCCCCTGAACTCTCCCCCTCCCGCCCCCCCCCCCCAAATCTGCGCTGACATGAGGGGGAGACCCCCCTCTCCCCCCTTCTGGATCCGCTAGTGGATGTGACGGCCGAAGACGACGTCTCAGCGAGCGAAGAAGGGTGTGGCTGTGATGACGACGAGTGGCCGGAGAACAAAATCATTTGCCTCCCAACACCCACCCTTTCCTGTCACTCGCCCGCCTCAAGTGTATGGGCGGCAGCTGTGTGGAAGAAAGAGACGTGTCCAGTGCGTCATCGCCGAAGCAACCGCCTCGGCCATGCAGCATGAAACAGTGCGCTTTACAATTGTGCTGTACTTTGTAATACACGTATGCTGGATATAACCCATGGGTCATGTTTCACTGCTTACGTTTAATGCAGTAGAATTGATCATGTGTGATGCTTGGGTAAGACAGAGTCAGTCAGTTTATTTGGATATAATGTGTGATGCTAGTGATGGATGCCGAATTGCAGCAGTTCCGTTTAGAAGACCCTTGTGTAGCCGACTCGAGCGCGGACGAGGACGGAACGTCTGCCTCTGTCGGTGCAAGCACAATGCACGCCTACCTAATTGAGTTGGTTGAATTCTTCTCCTCAGCAAGCCCAAGTGAAAATCTGAACGCAGAGCCGCTGTTACATATACACAGCAGATGACGAAGGAATCGAACCAACCTGCATGCCCCTAAATGGGCTCCGATTAGAGATGGGGCGGATGAATGGGTGCGTGTGGGCGGAAGACCGTGTCCCAACGAGTGACGGCCGTGGTGACGACGAGTGACCGAATGATAGACCTTGACGAACGCGAAAGCAGTGCCCCCTCCCCATCACTCGCCTGCCTCCAGTGCATGTTGGCAGCTGCGCGAGACGTCAAGTGCGTCATCCGCCGTTGAAGAGTACGTTTTAAGCAATTCTATCAAGGACAAGCGTGAGTGATGTTTCATTCTCAACGTTTAACCCGCTCGATTTGTCTCCTGTCTCCAGTGCGTGTAGGTAGCCAGTGCAGGTAGACAACGAGTGACAAGCGCGTCATAGAGGGTGCATTGTCCTCTCACCACCCTCTCCCCCCCCCTCTCCTTGTGAACGAGCCTGCGATTAGCGCCGCGAGCGGTCGCTAAACTGCGAACAAAGACGGCGGCGTCAGAGACTCGTCAGTCGTCGTTGTGTTGCGTCAAGGGGCGTATCATCGCGGCTCGCGCCACACCCACACGTACAACAAATCAATCGGATTCGCTGGAATCGCTTCCTGATTGGCGGAATTGGCTTATAAATAGTAGTCCTGGAAAACATTGTACTCGCGGACGCTACAAGGATCGTGTAGGCCGACACGCTTTTTGCCGTCTGTCCGTGTGTGCGTGTGTGTGTGAGTGCTGGGAAGTCTGTGTGTGTGGGCACGGGCAAGCAGAGCGCGATGCATCAGTCTGCAGCGAGCGGGTGGGTCAGTTGACTGTCAGCAGCAACGTCCACAAACACCCGGACCCGCACTTTGTTTGCTCCGAGGACTCGACTGTCCACCAAAACCAGCCGCTCCGGTTTCCCACGCCTCTTCTGGCCGAGATAGTACAGTAATTAGCTTATACAATAAGTCGTCAGCATATAGGTACCTACTAGAGACACAGCATAATGTTTCTGTTGTTTATGCTAGAGCAAGGTTCACATTGCGTTGTTGCGTCCAAGCGTTCGATTTGGTGTCCTCGCGAGGTCGATTACTGTCGAAAGCCTTCGAACAGTCGCGCCGAGCGCTTTATTCAGTCGAATTGCGCGATTGAACGGAGCAGCGCGCGGCCGAGAAACTGGCTGCGGCGCCGAATTGACAAATCCCAGCCGATGGCTTTGTTTCCCCCCCCCCCACGCGGCAGCAGCGGGGCGGTCGCGCTTTGAGGATCGACGCCGCCGTCCGTCATATTCTGTCAATAATCGCACGCGCGCTGCTGACAGCCATGGGAAAACGATCAGAGACACACACGTCGCTGCGTCGCTGCGTCAGCCAGGTGAGGTTCGCTCGGAACGCCTCTCCTCACCCATCTAGCTTCGAGTGGGCAGGGGGACAAGAATGACCATCTGGAGGAACGCGAAATGTCACAAACAAACGCGCACGTGATTTGTAATGATTTGTAATGACGCCTTCACTAGCCTTCTCTGGCACCGAGTTGCATAAACGAGGTACACAAAGCTTGTGTACTATGAACGAGATGCACAACGTCAGTATTGTGGTCATCGCTGCAATTATTGTTAGAACCGTAAGCCACCAGCTTGCTGCCACCAGCCAGCCGCAGGCCAGTGATACATTTAGTAAGTGTCACAGTAAGCAAAACTTTTGAATTTTTTTATTATATTTTAAAAATATATTTCATCATCCTATTGGAGTCATAGTCATCATAGTTATTGGTTCTATCTTTGCAGCCACCAACTGGATAGATGTGTGCCTTTGGAACTGTGGTTTCGTCCGCGCGCGCCCCGTCGCGGCCAGCGCCCGCCAGTTGTCGCCCGACTGCGCGAAAGCCGCCGCGTGGCGGTTGCTGCATTTCAGGTGTGCAGCTCTCAATCTGAAGCAAACTGAAGCAAACGCGAACAAAGTTGAGATTGTACATACACAGGCTGCAGCATTTGTAATGCCTTGGCAGGTGGCTCGTACTGACTATAAAAAAGACATGGTGACATGTGAAACACGTTTCAGGCGGCAGACATGTTTCTCCATTCGAATGTTTTGCTATTCCGCTGAACGCGACGGAACAGTCCACCAGAACATGAGAAAGGCGTAGGAAGGGAACAAAGTTAAAAAAAAAGATGAAACAAGGAAAGCGTCGGAAAGCCGCCATCACAACACCAAATAACGCCTCAAGTTGGTACGAGTTCAACTGTAAAAATAACACCATGGCGAAGCAACAAATGCCTGCACACACACACACACACACACACACACACACACACACACACACACACACACACACACACACACACACACACACAGACACACACACACACACACACACATTTTGGTGTGTTGTGGTAACAACAACTCTGAAAAGACGCAAGTCATTTCATTCATTGTATAGACACACAAAGTATAAACAGAAGAAGTCAAGACGTAAAGGAGAAAAGAAGCGCAGAGGATTTGCTGTTTGGCTAGATAAAGCACAGGAATATATGCGTCTGGTGGATCATTTAGCGCGCCAAACAAAATAGAAGAGAAACGTTCCATCAACAGTATTTAGCAGACTTAGCCTTTCTATTCTCTGCTCGACACGACAGTTGATTTGCTTCCACGACTCGCCTGCCCACCTGCTCCGGGTTCCCAGGCCTCTTCTGGCCGAGATGTAGTACACAGTAATTAGCCTATACATGAAGTCGTCAGCGTATACCTATACTTCAGTTTCAGTTTGACGCTGTCAACAGCATTATAGATGCTTCATGTTCTAGTGTTAAATTAGTAGTGTTTCACCTACATCAATATCACTGGCTTGGACGAAACAACAATCAATGCATGCAATGATTGAAATCGTGGCGGGGCTTTTGGGAGGTGGCGGCCGGGGGGTGTAGCCATGGCAAACATACCGCCATGAAGAGTTCGTGTACCCAAAACCGGTTCTCACTCTCTCTGCAGTGCGCGGCTTCGCGGGTCCCTGCGGGATCATGGACCCGACGAAGGCGCAGTCGATGGGCCTCAGCTTCCCCATGGCGCAGCGACGGAAGCGGCGGGTGCTGTTCACGCAGGCGCAGGTCTTCGAGCTCGAGCGCCGCTTCAAGGCCGCCATGTACCTCTCCGCCCCAGAGAGGGAGCAGCTCGCACAGGCCATTCACCTCACGCCCACGCAGGTACATACATTTATGCGCACTGGAACGCAGTATACGGTGGCTGCGGATTTTGAATGCTGCACCTTTGATCTGGTTCAAAACATGTAACATCTGTAGCACGTGGATATCGGTTTCGAAGATGCGTTGCATATCATACAAGTCTGCGCAAAATTGAAAAGTTGCCATTGAAAAATAAAAATAAATGTCTTGACAACTAACAATTAATAGTTCTTCTGGTGCTATAGGTACAATATGTGTAGGTGGTATAGATACAATGTTAGTCCTTCCCTACTCAGTGTAGGGCCTAGACCGTGCAACCGCACGCCCGAATGTCGACTGTGTTCAGGTGAAGATCTGGTTCCAAAACCACCGGTACACGTGCAAGCGCCAGAAGAAGGAGCAGGAGATGCAGCGGAACCTGCGCAACCGCGAGCACGGGGGCAACGGGGCCAACGGAGGCTCGGTCCTCAAGGCCGAGTCGTGTCCCTCGCCGGCCGGGGGGGCGCGGCGCCTCGCCGCGCAAGTGCTCCGTGGCCGTGCTCGTCAAGGACGGCAAGCCCTGCGCCGGCGACAGTCCTCTGGGCGCCGGCGGCGGTGGCGTCAGCAGCCCGTCCATGGGCGCCTCGGGGGCCGCGGACGAGCTGTCCGGGCTCGCGGCAGCCTCCCTCGGCGGCCTGATGTTCGGCGGCGTCGGCCAGCAGCGCATCAAGAGCCCCCTGCCCACGGACATCATGGGCGGGGCGACGCCTGGAGGCCACTACAACCCGCTCTACCACTTCAACGGACAGCACTTCAACGGACTCGCCGCCGCCCAGGCTGCCGGCACCGGCGCCGCGGCGTTTGGGCCGCTCGCAGCCGCCGCCTACATGCAGGGCTTCGGCGCGCCCTCCTACTACATGGGCAACGTGCACCACAGGTACACCTGAGCACGCCGACCGTCGTTGTCCTCCTCTACGTGATTTCCATAATCGCTGGTTTAGACCACATACAGTACACTCTCGGTAGTGCCGCCGACCACGCCCGTTATCGCGTTCCCCCGAGAGATTTGTCGATTGTCGTCGTCGTCACAAGTGTTGCCTGCACGCTCTCTGTCTCTCGCAGTCCCACTCCACCCTTCGTTGCCCCACCCACCCCCTTTTATGTCCGTCCGTCAGTCGCGTCCGTCGCGCGAGATCTGAATCGGTGCGTCGTCAAGCGCCGCTCCTTACTGACAGCGCCTTGTAAATGCACTGTAATTGCAGTGTCAATAGACGCCGCGCAAATCGCAGCGGAAATGCGCGTGCGTCGGCCTCTGGCTTGGTGGGGGGGGGGGGACATGAGGCATGAAAGACACGCTACGCTAGTCCGATTAGACGACTAGAAAGGAGGGGACACGAGGGGACAACACACTGGCGGTTTGTGGAAACAAAAGAGAGGCGTGAATGCAGCTTAGCGACGACTCCCTCCCTCCTTCCCCTTTGGCACGACGGTACATTGTTCTCCTTGTTTCGCCCCGGTTTCTCGCACCGTCGACCGTGTGACGAGCCCCCAATTGCAGCTGCGGGGGGGGGGGGCGTGCAGTGGTGGGAGGGAAGGGGTGGAGTGGAGTGGTCGGTCAGAATGGCAGCAGCTGCAGAGCAAAAGAGTCGCCGCCACTCGTGTGAAGTGCATAATCGTCGTCAGGCGCTCGTCGAATCGATTGGAGGCGCCTAGAAACAATTGGTGGCGCCCGGGGTGAAAGATGCCCAAGGGTACGGTAGCGGACAAACCAACAAGGCAGAAGGGTGTGCATCCGAGCAAGGCAAACCAGAACTGCAGCGTGTATACAGCAGGTTTTTTGTATGCTCTGCCGAAGGTCTACTTGAGTGTTCGACAAGCGCCACTGAGGCAGCAATTACCCCTCGAGCCTGCATCATTTATATTGCACGGCTTCTTGCGCTTATGCACTGACGATATTGTATAGCTTTTCTCCACTTTGTCGATTACGTACATGTACCTACAGAAGTGTCGGCCAAACGCTGTGGAGTGGAGTCTAAAGCCTTCTTACTGGCGCCCAACCCCAAAGTACCCTACAGTGCGACTCGGAGCGCACTCGGGGCCGACAACAGCTCTTCTGTAGGGCGCTTCCCACTCTCTCCTCAGGGGGGGGGGGGATGGTTTGAGGGGCAGCGAGCGACGCAGAAGGGCCCTCCGCTACCGTAGTCAACGAGAAGGCGCGGAGGGGCGACCGGCAGTCCGCTCGGCGTCGAGCCTAATTGAGTTTGAAGTGGCCGTCCGTCGTCTGCGCCGCGTCGACAATCCCGTAATTGGCTGCTACCACTTTCCCATGGACGCGTGCGTCCGTGCGTGCTGGCGTCTGTCAACTGAAAAAAGCGAGACCACCGCTATCAGAGTGGTAGTGCAACTTGCCGACCGCAGTTTCTCCCCGTTCCTATTGATTGAACGCCCTTTAGTGCCGCTCGTGAGTCGGCGAGAAAGAAGTGTCTCTTGTTGGGGCGGGGCGGCTGCGTTCGCGCTTTGAAAGGGAGGCTGTGTTGAAGAGAAAGAGCGGGAGGGATGGGGAGGGAAGCGGCCAATCAGTGGAAATCCGATTGCGGAGCGACAAACGCGTCCGCGCCGACTGATTGACTCGAAGAACGCCGTCGCGTCGCCCACTGAAGGGCGCACTCCTGCCGCTGCTGCTCGGACGCCGCCGCTGCTCGTCCAAACTTGAAGAAATCAGCACCCAATGCTGAGGATGCTTTGAACAAACAACAAGAACATGATGTCAGTATCAGAGTCAACTGAGCGCTGCGGGACGAGCGTTTGACAGTGGCGTAGCCAAGGGGGGGGGAAGGGGGGAAGCTTCCCTCTCCGAAATTCTCCGAAGCTAAAATTTTTTAACTTGGTACCCTCTGTTGCAATGTGCCAATATCGGCGTTTTTCTCAATTTCAATGCAAATAATAATGAAAACGACACTAAAGAGCCAAATTTTCGCCTGCGGCGCATTGTTTTGCATAAAAAACCGTGAAAGTTCGTTACGCTACTCTAAAAAATTTGCCTGCGGCGCTATTTTGAGCACGGAAATCGACTGTTTTGACAGCATTGCTAACGTTTTGGTGTGCATGTAGTCAGACAAACGAGCGCAAAGCGTGTAAACAGATTGGATGAGAGAGTGTCTAAAGCTTTCCCAGCCAAAATGGCGCAATGTCCAAAAAATTCGACAGGGTCCCCCTGTTGCAAAATTGAGAATTTGGCCGAGATTGGACTTCCCCCCCCCCCCCCGAAATCAAGTCCTGGCTACGCCACTGGCGTTTGACCTAGCCGACCGACTGACTGACCGAAAAGGAGTACACTGATGAGCTCTCTCAAAGTGTACCGATCCTTTATGTTTGTCTGCTGCGTAAGGTTTCAAAATGAGTATTTAGGCAATCGCTTAGACGTAGAAGCGCTTCATCCGTATTCCGTTGGATTCATATTGTAAGCTCGTCTTTACCTCAATATCTGTGCAGCATGCCGTGTGGTGCACTGCGCTGCTGTAAACAAGGCGAGGAATGGGTTCAGCGCTGTGTTGCGCTTTTGAGATTCTCTTCAGCAAAAAGGAGTGGAGCGAGAGAGGACCTTCGGGTTCTCGACTCGACTCCGGGCGCCTGCTGGTGCCTTGGATTGGCCTTGGCGCCGCACAATGCAAGCCTAATTGAGTTTGTCGAATCCCTCTTCTCCGCCTGCCAGCTCAAGCAGTGGCCTCTTCAACGCTCGGCTATATACAGACGACGAGGCAACGGTGCTTCAGAGGCGCTCGTTCGAGGAGTCGAGTTGCGCTCTTCTTCCAGTCGGACGCCGGCGGCCGTCTCTTCTGCCAGAGAAGGGAGCGCTTGGGGGATTGGAATGGAATGAAGAGAAGCGGCCAATCAGTCGCGGCATTCCAGTGACTAAGCGGCGGCGACGACGACGCGCAAACGAGCTGAGGACGCGTCAGCGTCGGTCAGAGGACGCGGTCTGCCCCCCACTGAGTGGCGGTGTGACTCATGAAGGGTACTTTTTGGACAAAGCAAAGCAGCCACTGCACAAGCGGCAAGACGGCTTGTAGTGGGCGTGTGTCGCCCGCCACAATCCGTCCGGCCTAGAGCATTGAACATCAGACGTCAGGCAACTCCTCGCTGTACTGAGCGGTCGTTCGCTTTCGCATCCTTTAGCGGTATGCAATTACATGGACTGTCGGCTTTGGTGTATACGGTATGCGCAAGACAACGGCGCGCACTTGTGTTGGAAGACTCGGTACATACCGCATACGCATGGATTTACGTACACTTGCATAGTATTATGTACCGCAGAAATGTACATACTATGTACATTGTACATGTACAACTTACAAGAGCAATGTATCGGGTTCACAGGCGAGCGTTTTTCGTACTGCATAGGAAGCCCGCGTTTGGCACCCATTGTCCCAATTCTTCTTAGAGTGCCAGCCCATAATTGTCGTGCAAACATCCGTCGCGGCAGACATTTGTCGCATCATCGACCAGCGGTCAATAAACGCGCTGCCTGTTCCGCATGCCTCCTGAATGGAGTCCGATTTGGGACGGATGGATGCGGCGGCGGCCGAAGACGAGCGAGCGACGGGAGTGGCTGGGATGGCGGGAATGGGGAACACAGAATCATTGCCTCCCAACCCCCACCCTTTCCTGTCACTCGCCCGCCTCAAGTGCATGGGCGGCAGGTGTGTGGAAGAAAGAGACGTGCAAAGTGCGTCATCGAAGTGTAATACCGTACCCAGTTGGGGCTGTACACTGTACTCCTCCCAGATAGATAGAATATCCCACCCTCGGGTCCCGGACCAGCTGGGGCGGCGACAACTACCTATCTCTCAACCCCAAAGGGACAACCTGTGCCGAACCACGGATCGACACTGCCGACTTCTCTGACGATCGTACTGATGTCTGATACGCGATGCGGACGATTCTTTCTCTTGGCTGCTTCGATCCTTGCCCGACGAAATGCGCGGCGCAACACACACTCTACTGTGCTGCATACACTGTGCTGCGTATACCCTGCTGCGTGTGTGTGATGACACGTGCGGGTGAAGAGAGAAGAGAGTTCGACAACAACCACGAGACGCAACGCAACGCAACTCACACCCACCCACCGATACGACGCCAACTCACACCCACCGATACGACGCCAACACACCCACCGATACTTGGCGCACGCTCGCCTGGCTGCGGCGACGTCGCCCTTGCCGGAATTCCCAGCGGGGAAACTCGCAAGTCTCTACCCGGGAAACTCACAGGACTCCAAGCGGGAAACTCACACGACTGACTAACCAGCCAGCTGACTACACGCCACGAGAGCCACGTGTATCACTATATCCATTCCTCAGGGCAGGGGGTACTGTGTGGGCAGGGGAGTGAAGTGGGGATAATCAACGACGGGGAAAGAGTGGCACTTGGTAATTTGCATATTAAGCGCACATACCGGCGGAAGCCAGGTATCACAGAAGAAAAAACTCCCTCGTCCATGGAGCATGAAATTGTGCTGTTGTGCTTTACAATACACGCATCCTGGATACCATGGGTCATGCCATGTTTCATTGCCTACGATGCAGTAGATTTGATAATGTGATATACTTGCCATCGATTCAGAAATGCAGCAGTATGTTGTTACACCGTTTAACAGTCAGGTGGGTGTAGGGTACTGTTTTACGCGCTTGCAATACACCACGTTGTCCTTAACCCCCTTAATCCGAGCGCGCACGCGTGAGTCGCGTCAATAAACTAGCCACCAACCAGCCCTGCATGCATGCCCCTGAATGGGCTCCGATTAGAGATGGGCGGGTGTGGGGTGGGCGCGTGGCGGCGGAAGACAGTGTCTCAGCGAGTGATGGCTGTGGTGACGATCAGTGACCGGATGATAGACCCGGGCGAACGCAAAAGCATTACCCCTTCCGATCACTCTCCTGCCTCCAGTGCATGTACGGGAGGCAGCTGCGCGAGAGAAAGATGTTTGTAAAGTACGTTATGAGCAATTCTATCAAGCACAAGCGTGAGTGATGTTTCATTATCAACGTTTAACCCACTACATAGATTTAATTGCAATTTGTTCCGAGCATGTCGTCTCAGCATTTAAAAGTCGGGTCACGACAAGGTAAAAGTCAGGTCAGCGACATGCGAAACACGTTTCAGGCGGCAGACTTGTTTCTCCGTTCGAATGTTTTGCTATTCCGATTTTGCCTCGACGGCTCGACCGCGAAAGAACAGTGCACTGAAACATGAGAAAGGCATAGAAAGGGAACAAAGTAAAAAAAAACAATAGACATAAAACAAGGGAAGCGTCGGAAAGCCGCCGTCACAACACCAAACAACATCTCATGTAGGCACGAGTGAGCTGTGAATAACACACACAATGCTAACGAATCTTGCGTATATTCCTTTACCCTTTGTGCGTTTATTTATTTACCCTGTGTAGAACACACGGTACCTTACCTGATACAGCAAATCCTCTAGCAGCCTGCTCCAACTAAATAGTTACTGCACCCCTTCCAATAGTGCCCCACTACGGAAATGTTCAAATATACGCTCCCTGCCATTCAAAAAAAGTTGTTGCGTTGCATGTTCACAGTTCAGAGACTGCGTGCCACATTCGGCCATGCGTTGTGCATGAACAGCGCAGTGAGCAATAGACATCAAGCGTGTTGGAGCACCCACACGCTATCTCGCTAACAAAAACGACGTCACGACACGTCAGTCGTCACGACGGAAAGACCGTCCTCTAGTCAACTTTGTTTGGTAACTCCCAATGAAAAAGGAAAATGCAAAAATTAATGCTTCAAGTACGCATATATAAGTGAACATGCGCGCAGTAGCATTCGATTTGCTCCTGAGGCAAGGCGAATATCGTTTGTGTCATTGTGCATCGCTCAACAGTGGAAATTCTCACAGTAAGCAGGCACATTTTGGTCGCAACACAGTGCAGAACACACTGACAGACGGCTATCGCGAATGTGTACCATCTTCGCCATATACCTACCATTCTCTAGTGCCTAAAGCCCCTCGTAGGTATTCATCGTTGGCCTATGTAGGTACATGATACATCTCCTTTTAGCACGCATCTTCCCTAGCTGGGCCGCTCTCCGTCCACGAGAGTGGGTGTCTGTCCCCGGAAATTGTGGAGGAATTGGATAACTTTCGGTTTGAGGGCGGCCGAGAGAGGCGGCACGCAGTGGCCGCCCTCGTGCCTCAGCGTCAACGCGTCCTCGAACACTGCCGACAACTCCTCGCCCATTTCTGCAACGTACAAAGAGAAGGTTAGCAATGACGGACCTACCAACAAACAGATTCTGGCACAGCAAGTATAAATACAGTGGTTGAAGCATTTACAAAGATACACTTACGTACAGAACACATACCAGTACATGGAATGCAGGATTGGGTGACATCTCGCCCAACGACATTTCGCCCAACGACATTTCGCCCACGACATCTCGCCCAACGACATTTCGCCCATGCGACAACTCGCCCAACGACAATTTGCCCATGCGACATCTCGCCCAAAGGACATTTCGCCCAATACGTGTAGTGCGTACTTCAACGCAAGTTCATACAATTCCGTCAATAAGATGCGAGTTCGTTGCTCATCGTTGACCCCCGAGTCGAACATGAGGAAGTCGCGGACGTCGGACGTTTTGCGAAAGCGCTGAGAGATCGCGATCATGATAGTGTTTGGCCTGTGCGTCTCAGGTGCCTTGAGCGCGTCCGCTTTATGGCGTTGAATCATGTGGCTTAGCGCGGCATTGCTTAGCAGCTCTCCTTGATGTCGCTGATTCGACTGCAACGTCTTTTCAAAAGGTCGAGCTGTCGAGCACCAAATATCGAAAATTACAAGGAGGAGTCTGGCCGAATGGGAGGGGGATGGCACTTTTTTAAACATGTACTTTTCGGTCAAAATGGATCACAATAGGATCTACTAGTGTTAATGGTATAATTATCTATGCTACGGTCATATATCGCTGAAAAAGCCTAGTCACTTTTATCGTTTCAGACAGAGTGAAAATCCTTTGGAAAGATTGTGGGGGTGGAAAGATTGTGGGGGCCCCCAATCTGGGAGGGCACATATAACAAAAAAATCACATATAAACATGCCTAAGTGACTTCCATTCTTACCCCCAGAGGGCACTATTGCAGGGGGCCCTATTGTTAAAAATTTGGATACCTGGGGCTGCTGTTGGGGGGTGACGATTGGAGGGGGCACTATTGGAGAATATACGGTATTTGCAAACACCTTTGTAAGTGTCCCAGTGAAACAGTGACCTGTGGGCACGCGCTCGTCCGCGAGTCCATGGAGGTGGAGAGAGGGCAGGCGGAGGGGCGCGCAGTGGCGCAGAAAGCGGTGCTGCGACGACCGACTCAGAAAACCCGCGATCAGCACCACAAACTTTGGCAGCTGCACTCCCACACCCTCAGCGAGATCTAAACAGCAACAGTTCATTACGCATCTTATGATATGGACGGATACTTTGTATGCTCAGAACAGTGCACTCCCTGTGGCATGGTGCAAACTGGTTGGACCCCTCCCCCCCCCCCACCAAATCAATCGGACTAAATGGCGGTTCTGGCCTCTGGCCAGCCGAAACGGACCCCCACCCCCCAATTACACGTTGCCCCCCCCCCCAAGAATCATCGCGTATGAAAAAGAAAACGCTGACAGAATGAGTTTTGCAAAAGAACAGAAATAATCCAGGGGGAGGGAGGGGGCGTTGTAAAGTCCCTCACCCTTTCCCCCGTCCACTTCCCCATCCCCCGCCCCTTCCCCCTTTGGCTTTATTTTGTTCGGTTTTCTATTTGGTTGTGAGTTGAACCGGTGTCCTACAGTAGCCCGGTGATTGCGTCAGCCGGCTGTCGGGCGATGGTTTTCCATGGCGCGTTTTCCCATTTCTGCGCGCCTGTGCAGTGACCGGTACGTCTGTCGGTCACTCTGTGCGTTTTCTCGGCTTTAGAGCGCGTCCCTTTTTGAGAGTTCGGGCCGCGCGAGTGCAGAATGGCGTGTGAAGCAGGCGCGTGCGACTGTTGTGCCTCCGGGCTTCGGCGCGTTCTGGCTTTGAGGGAAAAGGAGGAAAGAGAGAGAGGTGTTGGCTCACTACACAGTAGCGCGGCGCGATACGAGCGTGGTTGGAAGCCGAGGGTCGAACTCAGGGAGAGAGCAGAGAGGGGGGCGAGCGCGCGGGAATCGAGGGCCACGAGGGCGGGCGATTTTGGGGAATTTTGGGGAGAGGGAGAGAGAGTAGCCACCGCCGCTCTCGGCCGAGGTTGAAGGGGCGCGAGGTCGGGCAGGTTTGGGAAGAGCTGTGTGCCTCCCACCGGCCGCCAGCTTCCGAGCTGATACCTCACCCCGTTGCCTCCTCCGCCGTCAGCAGCTGCGCGGTCAAGACCAGCAGCCCCAGCTGTCTTCAGCCCGCTCAGCCAGCCGCTCTTGCTGTTGCAGCGTGGTGGGGAGCCAGTTGACAGATGTGCCCCCCCCCCCCCCCAGTGACGCGTTGAGTTGGGCGAGCAGCAGCGCGATCATGGTGGCGCCCTGACTGAAGCCGATGAGACCGTCAAAGGGACCCTCAAAGGGAGACAACACGACACCCACATATGAGGTGTGGGCTACACACAGACACAGACGCACTCACACACCCGCACTATTGCAGTAGCCAGGTCTGGCCAAGTGGGGGGAGGGGGTACACAGAAATTTAAATTCTCTAGATTGGAGAAATTTCGTTCCAATGTAGAACTAAATAAGTATTTTTGGTCAAAACAGCACATAAACATTGTCTAAACGCTGTTTTAGCGTTTTATGAGGATGCAAACATAGTTACTTTAGTCGTTATTTATTCGTTGTTGTGCATGTGCTTTATCATGCGTCAAAAGAGAGACGTTCAAACGTGAAGGTGAAAACTGTGGCGCCGGAGTCAATTGGTTATGTAGTATAAAGCATATGAATATATGCGTCCAGTGAATCATTTAGTGCGCCAAAGAAACTAGAAAGAAATGTTCGACAGAGAATAATTAGTAGACACATCGTTCAGCGTTGTTCAATCCGGCATGCACAGTCCGCACGACCATGCAGGGGATCTGGGGGGGGGGGGGGTGGGCTGTGACGGACTGCCACCCCTGCAGATGGCACGTTTACCCTTCCCAACCAGCCCCCAGAATTTTTCTAGAGCTTTTCAATCTGTCCACAATTTTAGAAAGTAGGGTACTTTGCATCTTCCTCGGTGTTTTTTTTACAATAAACTAATTTACGCCATTTATACGCCATTCCGACCCATTGTTGAACAAAAGGTGCTACATTTAGACACCATTTTGATACACTTTTTCCTTGCCCCCCCCCCCCCCGGCCCAATCTGCAATGGCTTACCCTCGAGATGGCCTTCAGCCCACTCAGCACCAGTCAAAAACTCGAGTACATGTAGGTGCACGCAGTGACAGATCCAGGATTTGGTGACGGGGGTGGCGGCGAAATTGGAGCAAAGAAGACGGATTTTGCAAGAAGGGTGACCCTGTCGAAGGGTGGCTTGGGCACGTAACACGAATTCTGAACAATTAATACCTAACAAACGGCGCCACAAGCAAACATTTATAGTCGACCACTTGCAATCATTTTTTCTTATCAGAAGCAAGAAGGTAGGCATTTTTCTTCTCCAGTTTAGCGATCTTTGTGTTGCTTAGAAATGGATTTGTTACTAAAGCTAATAATTTTGTAGACGTAAAGACCTCTGCGCCGCAGGCAATTTTCGGGGTATTTGAGCACTGGAAACCATATTCTAGAGGGTGGGGGGGGGGATGACCTAATTTCCCAACTCGCTATCGTTATGCATAGCCAGCAGGCTGGTTCCTCTTCCTTCTTAAGCTCCGCCGCCGCCAGCCTGTGACGCCCCACCGTCTCGCCGACTCTCTGCGCGACCGCCTTCCCCAACCCACCCTCTCAGCTAGTTCGCACCGCCGCCCTCCCCGCAACCCTCTAAATCCTGACGGGGAGGGCGGCCAGGCCTCCCAGGCCTCCCCCTGGATCCGAGAAATTTTCCTACAACACCAAGCCAGAAGCCTTCAAACAGCAGCACAAAAATGTTTACATTCTTAGAGAATTTGACCATTAGGGCCATTACAACCTTTTAGACATCTAAATCACATACGGTAGTTCGTATGAAGAAACAACGTGAGGAGTCACATTTTTAACTGTGCACAAAAAGCGCCATTGGTCCAAAAGTCAGGGGGGTCTCTGGGGGTTTCGAGCATACCTGTAACCGGGAATTGGACCTGGGGGGGGGGGGTCCGAGCGCTTTCTGGGGGGGGGGGGTGGTGGGGGGGGTGGAAATCTGGAGGAGGGGGGGGGGTCTGGGCAGAAAAAAATGGGCAATTTTTGGTCTATTTTTAGTCAAAAATACACTGTAAAAGCCTGAAAATAGGTACTTTTTAGCCGAAATACACTGCAAATAACGCAAACTAGACACTTTTGGGTCAATTCTTGCTCAAAAACACTGTACAAAGTGCATTTATTTAGCAATATAGTATGTAGTAGAAAGTTTTCAAAAAGTCTGGGGGGGGGGGTTGGGTGGGGTTTCGCACGAACCTGGGGGGGGGGGTTGGGGGGGTGTGGGGGGGTCAAAACCAGCAAGTGGGGGGGAGGGGCAGCCCCCCCCCCCCCCCCCCCCCCCCCCCCCAGTTACAGGTATGGTTTCGAGAGGGTCTAGGGCCATCCCGCATAAAATATATGTCCGGGAGTGCAAAGTGTGGATGAGGGGGGGGGGGACGAAATGGAGGATTTTGCACCATACTAACGTGTAAAATGGGTACTTCTTGCTCCAAAATGGGTTAAAAGAAGGTCTAAAT
This sequence comes from Paralinhomoeus sp. GSCO2_6, assembly GCA_030248085.1. Taxonomy (NCBI): domain Eukaryota; kingdom Metazoa; phylum Nematoda; class Chromadorea; order Monhysterida; family Linhomoeidae; genus Paralinhomoeus; species Paralinhomoeus sp. GSCO2_6. Next base: position 4,270 of record JASAMY010003628.1, on the reverse strand, counting down.
AGCACTTTTCAGGCGTTTTTGGGTACAGTAACACTACACTGAAAATGAAACAAAAACACGCATCTGTACCCATTTTTAACGTAGAGAGGGTTTCCCGCAAGTTATCCTGGATGGCGATGGCCAGGGGGCCTCTCTCACCACAAAAAAGCGGGACCGGTATAGCCAAGGGGGTGAACCCCCCCCCCCCCCTAGACACCCCTCAGCCCACCTATGGTCAGAAAATGTTCCAAAGAGGTAATATACGAACGAGTACGTTGGCTGTTCGTTATTCTGCCCGCTCCCATGTTGCATCATTCTTTATCCCCCCACAAAACCATCCGCCCGGATGCTTTGGGATATCCCAGTTCCTCCCCCCGGAAGAATTGGGATAGAAAACTCGCCATCCCAGTTCCTCCGCCCTTATATCCCAAAAACTCCCCCTGGTTTTTCTGTGCAAATCGAGCATGATCGGTAACATTGAGATAGAGACGTGGTCTTGGCATGTTGCTTCAGTTTCTCAGCCTTGGCAACAACCACTGAGTGTTGGCGGGCTCGTTGGGCAAGCGCGTCTATCTCTTCGACAGCCTCCAGGGCGCGTATGCACAGTCGAAAATCTAGCCTAGCATTTGCTTGAGTCTTGAAGATTCGAGCACGCACTTGTCTAGCCGTATGCACAACCGAGCAAACGCTTCAATCTAGAGTAGCGTCTGCACAGTTTCAAGACTCAAGCTCAAGACAGCTCCTGATCAGTCTAGGCTATTTTTCTTGAACGCTAGATTGGAATTAGAAGGCTTAGAGATGTCGGCAACGGCAGAGAGATATGCGACGCTTTATTTACCTATACAGGTTTTTACAGTCACTGTGGCGCAGATTGCCACTATGTTGAGGGGGATGTTTTAGGATAAGGGGGGAGGAAGTAGGATAGCCTGCTTTATCCTACTTTATCCCGCCGGATGGTCTGGGATATACCAATTTGTCCGGGGGGATGTTTTGGGATGGGGAGGAATAGGATACGACACCCGCAAAAAGCAACCTCAAATCAACTTTAAGAGGCGTTCCACAGAATTTCCAGGCATCCGATGTCCGCCAAAAAATAGATTTCGCTAAAATCGATTTTAGGGGGTCAGGATGAATGTCCCATTGGGGATGGGCACCCTCGTTTCGACCATTGACCCTCACCCCCTTCGGAGGGGGCTCCTAAGTGAGACCACTGAAACGACCAAAATCGACCCAAAATTGGGACTTGATTGTTTTGGGCCACCTCCCTCGAGGGTGGCGTGCCTAGGAGGGTGGCTGGTAGGTGGCACCACTAAGTTAACAACTCTACTAGCACACCCCAAGTTGACACCTCTCAGCATCCCTCCTAGCTTATGCTACAATGCTCCAAAAATGGGTGCGCTAATTTTGCAAAAATGGCTATAACTGCTGTGCCGCAAATTATTTTTTGCCCAAAATTGACCAAAAGTAGGGAGACTCTTGGGGCACTCTAGCCTCAAATTTATAGAATCTAAATCCCTGGCGTTCAGTAGTTATAAGCCAAAAACCTCGAAATGCCCCAAAAATGGCTGCGCTAATTTTTCAAAAATCGCCATAAGTGCTGTGCCGCAAAATATTTTTTGCCCAAAATTGACCACCGGTAGGGAGACTCTTGGGGCACTCTACCCTCAAATTTATAGAGTCTAAAGCCCTGGCGTTCAGTAGTTATAAGCCGAAAACCTCGAAATGCCACAAAAATGGCTGCGCTAATTTTGCAAAAATGGCCATAAGTGCTGTGCCGCAAAATATTTTTTGCCCAAAATTGACCACCAGTAGGGAGACTCTTGGGGCACTCTATCCTCAAGTTTATAGAGTCTAAAGCCCTGGCGTTCAGTAGTTATAAGCCGAAAACCTCGAAATGCCACAAAAATGGCTGCGCTAATTTTGCAAAAAAGGCCATAAGTGCTGTGCCGCAAATTATTTTTTGCCCAAAATTGACCACCAGTAGGGAGACTCTTGTGGCACTCTACCCTCAAATTTCTAGAGTCTAAAGCCCTGGCGTTCGGTAGTTATAAGCCGAAAACTTCAAATTTTGCGTTTGTTGGCGCAATTTTTTGCACTTTCGCCATTGTCTTTTGCACAAACGTCTTTCGCGGGTTCGAGACCGAAGTCTCAGGCGAGAGGGGGACCCCATCATGGGTCCTTGGTTACCTCTGCCTTCTACAAGACCGATCCCACAATAAGAACTGCGATCAGGGGACAATTTTAACCTTAGCTTCTTGCCCAAGGGGGTTACTGTTTTTTGGCAGTCTTGCCACGCTGAGGGTTGAACTCCGCACCTTGCAGTTTGAAAACAACGCCTTAGCCCAACAGCGCAAACAGCCGCAAAGGTTGAGTTTATGAACGCCCCCCCTCCAATGAAGGCCCAGTGTAGAGAGTGGGTTGAAAAATGAACGTCCAGGGCGTTTATTGGAGGATTTATGGTATGTCCTTTTGAACGGTAGAGCCAGTAGCCAACCACCTGCCATGTTACTCTGTAGTCCAGCTTCTAGACTTTCTGGATTTGATAGTGCCTGGTTTCTGCCTAGCTGTGCATTGCTACAAGTACCGTGACACCATTCATAGCATTTGGTTGGTCACAGGGCATCCACAACACAGCAAAACCGCCCACACAAGGTCGTTTGTGAGATTTGCACCAATGACGTTTGAGAGCTGTGCAATCAAGTTCAGCGCATTGTCAGCCATGTATGCGGGCTACTGTTACACAACAAATCGTGAAGGGGAGGGCCAAATTGCCGAAAGACAATGGCGAAAGGGCAAAAAATCGTGCCACCAAACGCGAAATTTGAAGGTTTCGGCTTATAACTACTGAACGCCAGGGCTTTAGATCTATAAATTTGAGGGTAGAGTGCCCCAAGAGTCTCCCTACTGGTGGTCAATTTTGGGCAAAGAATAATTTGCGGCACAGCACTTATGGCCATTTTTGCAAAATTAGCGCAGCCATTTTTGGGGCATTTCGAGGGTTTCGGCTTATAACTACTGAACGCCAAGGCTTTAGACTCTATAAATTTGAGGGTAGAGTGCCCCAAGAGTCTCCCTACCGGTGGTCAATTTTGGGCAAAAAATATTTTGCGGCACAGCACTTATGGCCATTTTTGCAAAACTAGCACAGCCATTTTTGGGGCATTTCGAGGGTTTTGGCTTATAAATACTGAACGTCAGGGCTTTAGACTCTATAAATTTGAGGGTAGAGTGCCCCAAGAGTCTCCCTACCGGTGGTCAATTTTGGGCAAAAAAATAATTTGCGGCACAGCAGTTATAGCCATTTTTGCAAAATTAGCGCACCCATTTTTGGAGCATTGTAGCATAAGCTAGGAGGGATGCTGAGAGGTGTCAACTTGGGGTGTGCTAGTAGAGTTGTTAACTTAGTGGTGCCACCTACCAGCCACCCTCCTAGGCACGCCACCCTCGAGGGAGGTGGCCCAAAACAATCAAGTCCCAATTTTGTATCGATTTTTGTCGTTTCAGTGGTCTCACTTAGGAGCCCCCTCCAAAGGGGGTGAGGGTCAATGGTCGAAACGAGGGTGCCCATCCCCAATGGGACATTCATCCTGACCCCCTAAAATCGATTTCAGCGAAATCTATTTTTTGGCGGGCATCGGATGCCTGGAAATTCTGTGGAACGCCTCTTAACTTGAAGCTCGCAAAGTGAAGCTCTTCAAAAGTGCATCTTTACAAAGTCGATTGCAATGCGTGTCTCCAAGCAGGGTGAGGGGGATGGTCCGATGGATGTGGGGGGGGGGATCAAGATTATGAATGCCTCTCTGGCTTACACGAAGGTTCCCAGAAGAACACCAAGAAAGTTTTAATAGCTCGAACATGCTTCAAGGGGGGGGGAATAAATAAGTAAAGGAAAAGAGAATACAAGCCCAGCATAACCGGTTTTTCAGGCTAGTTTAATGGGAAGATTACGATATAACAAACAAACAAAAGCCAACCAAATTCCGCGACGTTTTTTAGCGGTTTCCGCCAGCATCCAAATTTGCTTCTGAACACTTCCGCCGTCTGCCGATAGCCGTGCACGCACAGCACCTGAATGATTCACTGGAATGAATGGAAACATCTAAATAAACCAAAACTTTGTTTAAGCAAATCACAAAACAAGAAAAAAATATTTTAAAAATCTGAAAAAAAGGATTTCATGCAACAGTGCACACTCTCAGCTTTGGCGTCGAAGAGGTAGCGGTCGCTGAAGCAGCGGGCATCTCAAAAACAAAAATAGTATTATCTCATTAGAAACCTTTTCAATTTGGCA